>KN549590.1:34402-69947 GCA_000797555.1 Oesophagostomum dentatum | reverse complement strand
TTCATTGTCGGTACGCATTTGTTCGCCACGGTGAGACACTTTTTTGAAACCGTACTCTATGACTACACGACATATTGAGATTTTGCGTGTATTTGCGGACTCGTATATTTAAATCACTGTTTAACTGTAACCAAGTGCAAATATATCTTCTTACAAAGGCCTACTTGTTATATTTCTTTTACGTATATTTGGAACCATAAAGACTGTTCTGTGAGGATAGCCTAACCCCTCGGTTGCGTTATGTACAAGCTCATTACGGCAATTTGTCAATTCTACTGTGTAGTATGTTATTTAATTTTGCACTTGAATTCAGCTACATTTATTGTTGCTAAATTTGAACTGAGATACATTTATTGTTACTAAATTTACTGTGGTATTTTGACAACCGTAATTTTAGCAATCTTATGAAACAACCCGTTGCTCACGCAAATCTTACGTAATCTTCTCGAACCTTCGTTTTTGACCATCCCATAGGCCCTGGTCAAAAAGAGACTACCACATACCCCGCTCTGGCGGGCTGATAGTGAGACTGAATTATGAATAATGGCAGAGATCTGAAGCGAATAGCGGGTAATTAGAACGGCTTTCCTGCATAACCAAACCAGAACATAAAACAACAACAGTCATCTAAGCATGAGAAGTTACAGTGGAAAGTCGATTTTTATCGCTGTTTGCGCAAATTTACACCTAACTTCTGCGTAGTCCTTTTTTCCGAGGTTTTTTCTGCTTGCAGAAGTCTTTGAGGTGGTTTTGCTACGACTGGTTTGCATATGACTCTCCATTGTACTGACAAATGTCATACTCGAAAATTCGCGAAAATACCCGCCGACCTATGCATCATTCTTGATAGATTGCATAGTGAGGATGATTGTTTGTTGATAGTCTGGGACAGCTTCTGAGAGTTATACTCAAGAATTAAATACGTTGGTGGGGTGGGGGTGGGATGAGGAAGACTGGTTCTGGAAGAGGTAGTTTTTCGATAGTTTTTCACTGCACTTTTTAAAAATAAGTGTTCCGGGTGGGGATGTGGATGCTTGCGCTGCGTTTGGGCTCATCATATATGCTTTTATGACAAAAAATCTCCAGTAATTTGTGTAGTCTGCTTAAGTTTACATAGTCATTCCTTTTGTTTACTGTTCTCAAAGACGAACGCTTTTTACGTGCTTTCGTCAAGATTTCGCGGTTCTTTCCCGTCGCCACAGATCAGCTATCATTTACACAATTTCGCATCTGTCAGTCTTGCAAGACGGAACCTGTGTGCTTTTGTGACAGCTCGTCAGGGTAACATAGGAATCTTTGTGACATGATCTGTTGTGGGCATTTTTCGGTTTTTGGATACAATCTTCGTACTAGTCGAACTTTTGGAGAAAGGAGTAAATATCAAACAGTTTTGAGCCAACAATTGTTTTTAGTGGAGGATTAGTTACCGCTTTTATTGGCCAGGGTTTTGAACCAATATTCGGCCTGTAATGGAAAGGCTGAACGAACAACTGGTTTGCTGTGCATGCGTTTTTTTTTTTCAGTGATCGGACAGAAATGGAGAGAAGTGCAGCCTAGTCAACCATACTATCTGTTTTCTACAAAGTTCATTGCGAATTTTTTAAAAAAATTACGGAACTTCCAGCGTGGGTGAGGTGATCTATCAATAGATCAGAGCGGAAAACTGCTTCTTTACCTACTCTAAAAGTATAACAAGATTAGTGCTAATTTCAGCTAGGGTTGGGTCATCCTCAACCTTAAAAATCTGTCCAAGTTTCTCTCAGTTACCTGCAAAACAAAACTTTTAATCACTTTTGTACGGCTCTGCGAGGTAGGTCATATCGATTGCCCGCGACAGAGATAACGGTGGCGGTGAGAGGATCAGACATCGATTTTGGTTGGTGACATCCTCGAATGGGTGTCCTAGGCACTGGCAGGTTTTGGGCACAGAGGTGGCTGGACGCTGCCTTTAAGTCTTAGCGCTAGTTGTTACTGTGTTTTATCTTTTTTGTATTTGTTAACCTCGCTGTTAAAGTTATTTATGGTACCATCCTTTTCTTCTGCTTAGTCGCCTTGTTCTCATGCTAGTTTTAAAATTTTTTGACATGGCTGAATCATGTAATAAATATATAATACATCTACAGATCTATTAAACTAAAACTACGCAGCGAGATATAGGGCAAATGGGGGGATTCCTTGGTGGCCGCTAAAGTCAGATTGCCTAAGGACATTTAGAATAACTACTGACGCTGTGAATAGAATACATCTCTGCCGTCTTTCTTTTTATAGTTCCTCACATGAACAAAAATTGCGTGAAAGCAGCGATACACGACTTGGTTCCTGACTTGTGACAGGGATATCTTTATACGTTATGAGCTTTGTCGGATTTCGACCTGCTGCTGGCTGATTTGTTCATGGGCTTGAAATTTTGCATACCAGTAGCCAATTCTATAGAAGGCTTTCATGTGCTGAGGTTACAATTTGAGTAGTTTAACGAAAGAAAAAATTAAGAGAATCAGCAGACGCCTTTTTTTAAAGGTGCAGGCGAGCGTAAAACAGATATTTTTCTGAACAAATCACAACAATATAATATCAGTTTCCATATCAATCATTTTTAAGCGGAACCTCTATTATCGTTTAAAAAAACATTCGAAAATTTGCTTATAAATGCTGACTTTGCTCTATACGGCGTGTTCGGGTACAAAATCGTTTTCTTGCCTCAGATCTAGATTTTCAGTTAGCATATTCGGATGACGAGGACGATGAGAAAGACGACACGTTTGACGACCAGCGCAGTCGCTATACTGGGAGCCGAACACCAAGCGAGGTAAACTTTACAAAAATTACTGGGAGAGTTAGTTTCTTTGGAGGTAGTTTTTCTTTAAAAGCTGTAAGGCTAATTTCTCTAACGAGTTTACACTACCGCTTATTGTGCGCCGTACTTGTGGGAATGTAGGACGTAGTGCAGAGTCATAGTCACTATTCACAAAGGCGCTTTTGATCGCTATCACAGCCTTTACTCGTTCGTAACCGTACTGTTCGCTTTGTTGGAGGATAATTACATCGTTGTGACAGCGCCATGCGGCGTTTTACGACGCCATCTATCACCTTCCATCAGGTGTATCATTCGGATGACATACAGAAACTGACCGCAAAGAAAAAAAACTGGACAAAGGGGTTGTACGAGATTGCAACAGTTCGAAGGCGTTGAGGTTTTTAAAAAGTTTAGAGTGCTTGAGGATTTAGAGATGGTAGAGTATCATGATATAATGAAATGTGACGTATATTTTGTGAAGAAGCCTTAAAAATAAATTTTAAAAAAATTGGTAGAAAAAGATTTAAGAGCACATTTCTAATTATTCTTTTATTTTACAGGTTTCGATGCTCCGGTTGTCACGGTATCCACGCAAATCGCGAGGATTATTTGCAATCCGGCAGCCAAAATCTGGTCGGGAAGGAGTTCTGAGGCGACAAAGTACATCAGGTAGGTGTACTGTCATCGGCGCTGTTTCTTTTTATCGGGGAACCTCCAATTTACATTTGTTTGCTCAATTTCTTCATACATTGTGCTTCAGAGCAATCAGGACGATCACGAGGTTTCTCGTCATCCATGTCCGATCGGTCAGCATCCCTAAGGATAGTGTGGGAAGGTCAGCAAGACTGCTGGGAGGACGAATTCGCTACTGAAGGTAGACAGATACTACTCTCTGACATTTTTAAAAATGACCGATCTCCACGTGTTGCATCTTTAACTCTTATTACTGTTCTTACTTAGAAACAATTGTTTGTAATTCTGTAGTTGGTTACGGTACTATTGAGCATTTGTTATTAATTTTCACTGATTTAGTTCATATGACGCAAACTTTTCAGAGCCGCAGCCAGGTCCTTCCATTATTTCGCGAGCTCCTTTGGCGCCGTCGAATTTCGCTCCGTCAACATCTGTAGGAGATCTCGGATCGGTTTTTGACGATGTGAGTTTTGGTTTCTATATCTGTTTTTCTCCAAGCGCAAAACAGGCATTGCTGGTGTTTTTGAAAACAGTCTTCTTGAGATGCGTTCGAAATGAGGCGCAGTTCCGTTTCTTATGTTTTTGTAGAAGTATCTATATCGTATCTTATCGCTAGTGGTTGTCTTGAGCCATTTTCTCGTCATTTCCTTCAACTAGCCCTCTTCTGCTGTGCGTTTTTTTTTTGCAGAATGATGCAGTGCAAATTTGCAGAACACGCACATGCAAATGTTGCAGAATAAGTAGATTCTAGGAGCCGACTTACCTTATTTTACTGCTCGACTGGGAATATGAAACAATAATGTGACATAGACTATTTCGCTGCAGCTGCAGAAGATGAGGAAAAAACTATGTGAAAACTAATTTTTCGGTATCGAACGGTAATTTTATGCCAGTGCTTATTTGGTACTGATTAAGGGTAGAAAGTATGAGAATGGCGTTTTCTTTTTTGCGAGTAGGCAGTTTTTTTCTGTTCTGAACATCATGTGAAATGAAGGCTCAACAATGTAAAGACGTTCAGCCTTGTCAGGTGGAGGTCCGTCTGCAACATATTTGTCCAAAAATTTTTTTTCATGCGCTGATTTGTAAGCTTCTGACCGAGAAATATAGGTGACTACACTCCATTACATGCTTTTTGGATGTTTCCGACTTGCAAGCGTTAGCCTAGTGATTTCTCCCTACAGTGTAGCCATAAATCCGATGATAAATGAAGCTTGAAAGGATGAGAAGTCGGTGCAGATTGTGACGCTGAAGCCCCTAATTCTAAGATTCGTTATTTTAGGTGCTATCAATATCATCAGCTGTCGACCAGGTGGATTTGCCATTTGATGACGCAGCCGAAAGTGACGATCCCAGCCACGATGACCTGATGCGGATGAAGTGTATGAGCGATAGTAAATACATGTATCGAAGTGTTATTGTGGCTAGGTAATGAGCTTTTCATATAATAGCTATTTATTTACTTGATTTATTACGTACAATGGCGCCGTAATGCATTACTATATATTAAGAGGAGATTCACACGCCAGATTGAATTTATTTGGTAAATATTGCCGAGATAAGGCGTTAGTGTAGGAAAACGGTAATAGCATGTTATATGAAAAGTTGTATTAAATTTGATTGCTTCTAGTAGCGAACTGGGTTCCGAGGCTGGTTCCTACGGAGGATCTGTCATGAGCTCCAGGTCGAATTTACGAGACTTGCGAAACCGGCTGTCAAAAGCTATGGACTCACAAGGGTCAGCACAGGCCTTCCTTTGTATAATCTCTTGTAAATCAGAGTTTTTTAGACTTTGGGACCTCACTCAAGAAACACCGTCAACGTCTCGGTTAAAAGTCGAACCAAACGAAATGACAGACAGCGGCTTTTCGCGGAGCACTCAGTCAAAGCACAGGCACTGCACTGCAATTTGGAGTAGGAGTTGTTTTTATGAATGCTAATCTGTTTCTAGCCAGGAACATCGATCTCTATTTGATTCAGCCATAGGAGGTGAATTGTTGTCAAGTGAGGATGAGTCAGCGGATAAGTCAGATCAGTAAGTTTTTTTTTCTGAATTTCCCTTCAGGAAAACATGAGATGCTGCGAGATTAAGGAAAAGGCTAAATCCCACATTAGCTTATGAATGAAGAAATGCTAAGCGCATTCCAGATCCGCATCTCACGGCACTCTATTAGAGTGGAATCTGTTGCGCGTGCAAAAATGTAAATTGAAAAAAGCGCCAGCTCCAATCATCAGAGCAGATCTATAATTTACAGATCATTCTTTCCTAATATTTTGTTTTTGTAGACGGCCGCTCAATCCCCTTCGAGAATCGGACTCATTATCGCATATGAGCTTGGAATGGTGTGATGAAGGATTACGGTTGGTGAAAGACTTGCATATTGGCTTTCTTGTTAACTATTTTATGTTAATAGCAGTTTTGTGAGAGTACAGTCGTCTCGAAACTACATATTCTGGGTTTTGTAGTAGTACTTGTGGAGCGAATGCCCTTGCTTTTTTTGCGCAGAAAGTTGCGATGGGATAGGAATACATTTTCCTTCACACTACCGGAAGAGAAATGTCTGTCTCTGCTTTTCTGTGTAAAGTACAGCTTGGCAGCGTTCCAGAGTTTTCAACTTTTAGTCGACATCCTTGAAAGCAGTGTTTCACGAAATTACTTTGGCAAACTTTTACGGCATGACTATTACCGCAGGTGCTTTCTATACTCGAGTTGAAAAGTCGGTGCAAGCGTGCATTTGCGGACTCAAGAGCATATCTTGAAAAAGGAACATGTTTATGGAGACTTGCACATCATACACGGAGTATCTCCCTACGCATTTCGTCTAGCTTGCAAAGTCTAAGTGCTGAAGGACGGTTTTAGGCTGAGCTAGAACCCCTTTCTGCAGCTGCACACCTCGCGTAAAATGCACCTACTTGTCAACTTCACTATATCTTGCTACGATGTAACAATGTTTCACGAAATTACTTTAGAACTTTACTTCGAACACTCGAAAATGAGTGAGCTTAGGAGAAAAATTCTGTTCTGAATAGTTTTCTACCGGTAGATATTACTGCACGTCAGAGTACAAAGTGAAATACATGTTCGAGCTAGCAGACTTCCCTTCTTCGCTTCATCTGTCTGTCTGTTCCCCGTCTGCTGCTCTGCTCCCATACTTCTTATTAGTTGATTATGTGATCAGCTAGTGGGAGTTAGTATAACAGCTTATCACGTACGTCAAAAATATATTTGCACGATCCATGATAGAGCTGCGGTGGTCAAGCTGCTTAGGTAGTTGTGTCAGACATAAGAAACAATCATCAAAGATAGAATATCTGTGCAGAAACAACTCAGAATACCGATTCAGAAGCATCTTTTAGGGAACGCGAATCCATCTCAGATGTTGACGGACGTTTCGCTGTTGGTGGACTTGACTGGGATTTTGAGTCAAATCGGGGAAGCGTTGCTGGTTCGTCGATATCCCCGGTAAGCTTTAGTATATTCGTCTTGTTCTCTTTTTGAACTCTAGGCAAGGACGACATTAACGCTTTTAAAGTGCTTCTGTAATAGCGCACGAATCGGAAGGGCCAAATAGGGTTAAATTTTAGATGCTATTATCAGTAGTACATTTAGAGACTGTTTTTATCGTTACTCTTTATTTCTGCGAGTTCTTTAGCCGTATTCAAATGCTTAGTTTCCGCTCACCTGTACTGCGAATGCGCAAAAGTGCATTCCAGATATGTTTTGTAATCTACCTACAGTATTCTTTCCTTTTCATTGGGAACGAGGACGTTTACATGTTTTGTATTCTTACACCAACTTAATTAGAAAATTATTCATTACCGTAGTAGTGAAGCGACCTTGATTTTAGCTGAAAACTGAAAGCCAATTTGCTCTTACTTTATAAAGTTTAAAGCTGGTGCACTGACGTCGTACAGCCGGATGACTAGTACAAATTTGCACGACGCTACTTCTGCATCAAGGAAGGACATACAGCAGTGGCAGGTTTTGCTACTGTCCATGTACTTAAAGGTAGCACCCACGTTGGAGCGCTTTCCGAATTTTCAATGGATTTTGAAAGAGGAAGTCAAAAATAGGTCAAGGTAGTGGTTCCTGATCGAGAAAATCGTTCCAGAAGACTAGTTCGCGAATTCATGGACGAGTTTTCTGTTTCGTTACACGCTTTCTGCTGTGATTGCCTACCGCCTCAGTCGCGAGGACATGGGAGAGCCCTACAAATTCACTCGTACCTAGAGGTTATATCGGTTTAACTAGTGCGAAAAACTAAATGGACAGTCGTCCGCGTGATCGCAGACAAGTATTCTGAGCGGTTTTTTTTCGGTCAGGAGTGACTTTTGAGCCGAGAAATTTGAGCCTCAGCCCATTTCTTGAGTTCCTCTTTTAGAATCCTTGGAGAACTCAGGAAGCATTCTGAGCGTGGATACTGCCTTTAAGCTGCGCAGTGTGCGAAGCATTTCTAACAAAAGACTCATTGATATTTCTAGTATAGGCCGGCCTAGTAGCGAAATTGAAGTAAAAGAAACCAGACCCAATTTGAATAAATTTATGAGCCAAATTTACTTCGTGGGTGTTGGTCACGTCGCAGAAGCCATTAAACGAAGCTAAAAAAGATGGGCGCTTAGTAAAATAAATAGTAACGGATATTAAAAGTTGAATAGTCTATGCGGCTCTGTTTCTGAATGCAGAATACATTTCTTTGAAATTTAGCGAACAGCTCATCTAATCTGTACAGTTCCAGTAATTTTGACCAACTACACTATACCATTTGTCAGCTTGTCGATTTTTAGTATCTGAGGTATTATTTCGTGTCAGTATGTTAGGTAAACCCTATCCTTCAGCCTGAGCATTACATTACATTCACAAATGAAACAGTAGATAATCTTCCTTAAATTTCTCACTTCTTGCGCATCATCTTTTGAAACTGGTCTATTGTATAGAAATGAACTTAAGAAATTAAGTAAATAAAGTTGCTCGGACGTATTTTAATTTCCTTTGTATTCTGATCACGTAAATGTTAAAAGGGTTGAGTGCACCTTTAGTGTAAATTTTCTGGAATGATATTTAAAAACATTCGAAATGTAGAATTTTTGCGTGCCCTACTCAGCATAGTTAATGGGAAAAGTTGGAGCTGCATGCAGTTGTAATCAAAAAATCACCTGCTGTCTACTGTGTTTTTGAAATACATAGTAAATATTTTCAGCAAAGAATTCCAGAATTCCCTTTATTTACTTGAAACGAGCTGACGTCAATTGTGAATCAGAAAATAATGCACTGGTTAACTTTTCAAAGAGTTCTGCAAAGTTGATCAGTGCTCGTGATTCCCATTAAATGCAAAGGTATGGATGTAAAGGAGATTACACGAACTAGAAGAAAGCGCTCAGACAAAAATACGGTCCAAGTCTTCGACAATTTTTAAATATTGGACCATAGTTAGGGTAAGTAGGGAGATCTATATTTTGTTTCTGAGATAGCAGGATCCCCTACATCCCTGTTTCGGACTGTAACATCGCATTTCAACCATGCTTAGGCGGAAAACTCATCCGCAAAACGTTCAGCTAAACACTGTAAATCTTCTAGAGGAGGTTTCTGCTATCAAGACGATACATAACAGTATCCTCGCTGAGATATTTGAGCCTTAGGATACTTATGGTTTTGTCTTTTGAAGTCTGTCGATAACTTCAAATGCTTTTTTTTAAAAATAAGTACTACTTTTAAGTAAGACGAAATCTAAGGGTTTTTTTGCAAGGAAGAAGAGTGGATGTTGGAATGGAAGAAGCAGTTGTTTAGAGCATTATTAGGGAAGAAGACTTGAACGTTTTTGACTATGCAGTAAAACTATAATAAACAATTTTTAGCCGTTCGCAGTCTGCACTCTTCACCGGCCAAAAGATTCCCGAGATCTGATGGTATACGCTTGCGAGAAGTTCCAGCCATACTCTCCCCAGTTCAAGGTAATTTTTTGCTGCTAGAACTAACCAAGCGCCACTGATTCGACAGACGACTGGTTGTGTATGTGGCCTAATTGTGTGGATCCCGAAGTTTTGGAGCAATTCGGCTGGTCTGTGTGGTCCGCTGTTCCTGGCAGCGGAAGTGAACACTTCCGTTTACTCTGCCAACGTGCTGGTCCGTGAAAAGGCACGGAGAAAAGCGTTCGCGTTGTTTTCAAATTACCGGGGTAGTCCGCTTGAACGCCGTTCATACTTCTTTAATAGTATCTCATACAACGGTATTTAAACCCGCTATCCATTTTTCCACTAGTTCAACGTGGTATTAAGAGATGAGGTGATGTGACGACAACGGGTTGCAGTGACAAGTTATACATACCCGAGCGCGTGGCCTGAAGTGATGGAGTTGACGAAAAGTGCTGATGTCATGCCAAATCCAAAAATAGTATGATGCGTTTTGCCTGATGTAGAGAGGCAATTCTCCTTTAATGGAAATGGTGATCTCAGAGCGTTGCACCTAAGTTTCTTTGAATGCAGAGGCGAGATTTCTGGGAAACGCCACTGAACAGAAGATTAGCAAATCGGCCAAGCCATGATGATATTTTGCAGACAAGAGATAAAAGCTTTTAGCACAAATGAGCACTAAAAATTTTGAATTGGATCGCTGTTTAGTTGGCTTTGCATTTGCTACCGCGGGGTGAGAAAGGTCTTCTGAGCGAAGATTTAGAACTGTGAACAGATGACTTTATTGATCAGATGCATCTGCAGTCGCTGAGTAATCAGAACGTTACGTGATTTTGCTCGCGTTTAACGATAAACTTTTAAAAAATGAAAGGATTTGATAATGAAATTTGGAGCAGGACAATTGCCTTGGCCATAAAAAGATTAGTATTTGAGTTAAAGATTTGCACGCAGTTATCTATTACTATTAGTTTGGTCGTAAACAGTTAGTGTGACTGAGATTCTGCTGAATGTTGAGGCGTTGAGGCGAAATTACTTGGTAGAAATGGTGACAAAAACTGTCAAATATATCAACCTACAACCATGCTGTAAATTCCTGCCATTCTTGTTAGTATTATAAAACTGAGTTTTTCAGCAAATCCAACGGTTATACCATCGCCGTCGATTGCGAAGGATTGGGCCGTCACCTAGAACTGCCGATGAGACCCTACGGTTGTTTATTTCATGTGCATTGTACCATGGATACGACATCGTACCGAAGGCTTCGTCTGCAGTAGAGCAGGTAAGGCTGAATTGATCGCAATTTTATGGAGTTTATTTGTTTGCCTTTTGCTTTGTTTTGCCCTATTTCAGTCCCTTTGTTTTATTTACTGTGCTATTATTCCTTTTATCCAATCTCTGATGCCTAAATTTATTGTTTTGACCACATTGCCGGTTAGAGTGTCCGAAATCAGTACTATAGTTCCTTGTCTTATAATGTGGTTCGGACCTTATTCCCCGAATACTTAAAGTAAGAACGACCAATTACAGGGGTACATGCGCACCGTCTAGTGACGTAAATAATGACTTCAGTGGTGCAGAAGCTATAAGTAACAATTGAATTCACATAATTAGTTCTGTTAAACAGCGGTAAACAAGCTCGGAGTTACAGGCTTGAAGGATTCAACTACTGAGGTAGAAAAATCGTTGAGTAATTAGCAGTAAGTCCAACTTGTGAGAGACATTCGACTTTTAGTCGTGATACAAGCAAAGTTTTCGATACCTAAGTAAGCACATTTGTCCAAGCTGTGTAAAATGCGGGTGCCAAATATAGAGTTGCTTACCTCAAAAGCCTGCAAGTTCAGGACTTTGAGAGGTGTGAAATTGAAGGCGGACGAGTTTCCACTATAGTTTTTGCCGTGTGACTGAGCCTGTGCCTTCTTAGATTTCAAGAATTAGAAGATGTTTCCCTAACAATATCATACTTACTGAACATCTGTATCCAAGTTCATGTAAGGGCAATAAGTTAATGCAATAAATAGAATGAGAGAAACCTTCAATTTTCGTCTTGTCAATCGCAAATGCTAGTTTGAAGTGCAAGTGAACTACAGAAACTACTTATCTGGTGGAGACCATTTTTGCAGTAAGCTTCTGGAAACCTCTGAAACATAAAGAAGACTAAGTATTCAAAATTATTCCTGGTATTTTTTCTGTGATTTTGACCTTAAGAACTTGCTGAAACGATAACGACAGGGCCAATATGACTTTGTAGAAGCTAGTCACAGTAGAAAACCCGTAATATGTGAAGCAGCTAATTTTTGTCTAGCGGGGGTTATAACGGCGCTGAAAATTTGCTTAATTTCACCATTCCTGGCCAAGAAAATCGCTTCAGAAGACTTGTCTACGATTTCTCGGACGGGTTTTGCATTTCGTCACGCGCTTTCTGTTGGAGTCGCACGCGGCTTCAAGGCGAGGACATGAAAGACTCGCCAACTCCACTCATACCCAGTGGTTATAGCGCTTTAACCAGTGCGCGAAACATACTGACAAACAACTCATCGCACTTTAAGGGTATTGCTGCAGTCATGCAGAGAAGTTTTCGAGTTCGGGTATGCTCTTATTTAGTATGAAACGGGTTTTTCTGGCAAGTAGGATCAGAAAGTTCCTTTGAAGAATTGACAATTTGTTGATTTCTTATGAAACTGGGCTTTGTGAAGACGATAATTCCTTGTTTGCGCATAGCACCCTTTCCCCTGATTACGGTTTTTACCCTTGTTTTTCTATATTTGACAAAGGCACCGAAAATGTACTTCAAAAAATCCGTATGTCTTTAGCTCGTTACTGCCTTGTTCAGGTCTTTTTTCAATCCATCCAGGAAGTCGGGTTTAGCGCCCACTTCATAATTAGATATTCACGCAAACTTACGTGCGGTTTTGATAGGTTTCCATCTAGGAGTTTCGCAGAAGGAGCTGATTCACTAGGGGATTTATTTGCGATATTTTATGACGTGTGTTTAGCAGTCTTGTGATGGTTATATGTATTATATCTGTACAAGTCAGATTCTCCACAAAAAAAAACATTATAGAATAGGTCAAAATAAATGCGAAGTAACAGTCGCCCTTTACTACTAATTCAAGGCTTTTGATTATACGGATTATATCTGAGCGAGTCAAGTCCTTCAAAAACAATAGAACAGCTCAAAACAAATCCGAAGTAGTAGTCGTCCTTTACTACTTATCGAGACACATATGTTTTCTGGGAGCTGTAACTTCTAATACTGTTCATTTCCATGTTATACTTCTGATATTAGCTTTTATGTGAGACGTTATGTAATCTGTTTTTGCGATCGTGAAAGAAGCAGCTATTATGAGATGAGAGGGTTAGACAATGGTTAGACAATGCGATGTATCCTTTAAAGAAAATCTGCTTATTTATGCGGTGATGCAAATAATTTGCTGCATCAGAGATTTTCTGAACAGGACGTCTGCAGATCTGGTGGTGCAACATTATTTTTGAGTACTGGAAGAGAGAGATTGGTTTGACTGCAGCTGAGCCGATTTGCTGAACCTTGGGTGTAGATGACATTTGGAGCAAATATTTATTTATTCTTCTGTAAACTATAATATTTTTTCGAAACCGATGAAAAATTATTTTGGTTTTTAAATCGCTTTTGAAATTAAATACGAGAGTTGAGAAAATGGGAGTTCTCACGATTTTCCTAGTCTGTTAGTTCTCTCGTCGAGTTCAGTGAGTTTGAGAACTACCTCTTTGCCGAAACTTTCTATTTTAACGAAGGCCTGCCTCTTAAGTCGGTACTTGATCCCATCTTTTTCGCTGAATTTAATTTAATGGTAAAAACATTAGTAAAAGTGACGTTTGCAGTTCTCTGACGAAGCAGCTGCAAATTCCAACTTGTTTTAGAGAAGAAATCTTACTAAAAACTCATTTTGTTTAGTTTTTTTCCTGTGATGCATCGAAATTTAGCTATGAAGGGAAAGGAAACTCATTCATACAATCTCAAAGACATAGTCCCAGCTGGTAATCGCATTTGTGGTAAAGACATAGCTGAGATAATCCTTACCAGGGAAGGGTAAATAGTTGGTGTAACGATAACGAATGGGACCACTACCATTCGACAGATCTTCGCGTAACTAGAAAAACTTTGGAGTGAGAAGGCGTAAGTTTTTGTCTACCCGGAGTTATGATTTCGCAAATGTCACTTAATTTTCTATGAAAAATACCAAAAATGGAGCGTTCTTTTTATATGAGAGCAAATTTTGGCTTAAATGATTTTCTGTATAAATATGCAACGGACCTTATCCATCTATAGAGCATACTGGCGAAAAATGCTCCATTTTTAGTATTTTTCATCGAAATTTAATGACATTTGAGACGTCATAACTTTGGGTAAACAAGAACTTACGCCTTCACACTTCAGGGTTTTTTCTAGTTGCGCCAGGATCTATCGAATGGCATTAGTCCCGTTCGTTTTTGTTCCACCAACTATTTACCCTTTCCTGCTTAGTTAATTATTCCGAAAGTGATAGAGTTCAATGCAAACACCTTAGTTGTCATGTTTGGCGATACACCTGAAACTTGTCCGGATGCGAGAAAGATGTGAGAAACCCCGCCTCTTTTCCAATATTTAACCTTTTGAGGAGCGGGATTTAGGATTTTTACAGCGGTACAGGAAATATATACTGCTATAGTCACCTGATCTAGCGGAATTTATCTATGTAAAATCTCGGTAACGATTTCCATGTGGGATTGTGCCCATAACGTTCAAAATTGGTATCAGAATGTGCTAGCACGAGATATTACGCGGAGAAAAGCAAAAGCTAGTATAAAGTTTGTTCTTGATGAGCTGCTTCTCAGGAGCTTCTAGAAAATGAAGAAGTGCTAATACTAAATGAATAGAACTTAAGTGTTTTTGCCAACAATGTTAATTGAATACCTTTTGTTCAGTAAAAAAAGAGGCAAACCTTAGACTGAAGCGAGGAAGAACAGTTTTCTAGATAAGAAATGTAAATAGATACCTGATCAAATTTGAATTATCTCTCGGAGCTATTTATTGTTGGGATTTTCAGTTATCAAGCTATGATTGAAGGGCTGTACCGTTTACCCTTTGGTTTATCTGCTAGACGTGTTATTCACGCGTATTATGTATGTCCTTTCCGACTAGTTCAATTCTTGTATGACATAATCGCAGTTTTCGGTTGTTTCATGCGGCGTTATATGTGAAAATAACCTGTGATATTTGATCTTTTTGTTAGTAGGTATTTAGTAGAAATGAAACCCGGATTGGTGGAGAATTTTGCCTGGACCTATTTCCATAGGAACATAAATTTATTTGTTTGTAAGAATACTACTTATTGAGATCTTTTACACTAACGTAGGACTACACAGCGCTTAATGTCACCCCCTTGCTTAAATCTTCGGACTAATTTTCCCATTGAAAGAGAGGAAGAGGAAAGAATGCAGAAATTTGTCGTTTTTGCACTTGCGCTTGATTATGTACTTGTTCTATGTACTTCTGAAAGCTCAGAAATAAGCAAAAAGTGGATTTTTTAAAAAAATGTTTTAAAAATTGCGATATTCAGAAGAAGTTGTCATGGAAATAGCGTAAAATTGTGTGATCCTAGTAAATAGTCTTGTTCCCTTTTCAGTTTGAGAACTAGTCAGTGAGCAACGATGCTTCTTACGTTTCTCATCTGGATAATGCAGCCTCATCGTCATACATCTGTCCGAGTATGAGGCAAAAAGTGAGGGGGAATGCTTTTTCCTTTCTGTTGTGGGTCTAAAAAGCCCAAAGTTGAATTATTTACAAGATTTCCTGGTAGTAACCCCGGCTTTTGCTCTGCACCCACTTTAAAGCACAATGTCATAATTTCTCTTTAATTAACGCATAAATAGACGCTCCAGGAGGAGCATCGAAAAAGATAAAGGTAATAAATATGTAAAGAAGGTCAATGATAATAATTTGCATATAAAATATGGAGACCATTTGGTTATAAATGGGTTTATGTGAAATACGATCGATACACATGCATGAAACACTGAGGGTCTACGTACCCGCGAATGAAGAGATTCAGCTACAAAACAACATATGAACGCACTACAACAGATAGGCACCTAAACACATGTGTGTATGTAGCTAGAGAAAGATATGTCCATTGAAGTTAAGCAAGCCTCAGTGATGCGAGATTTACATACGAATCATTGACTTGAAAGCCAGTACTCGGATTGCTGGAGATACTGTTGGTTGTTATGTCCTTGAGATAACACATACATAAACATAAACAAGAGAAGAGATCTAGAACGAGACATACTAGCGAATCAACTAAGCACGACTGAGGTGTGTATGTATGGGAATTCCGTCAGATGCCATCATGCTGCTGGCCTCAAAATTAGCTCGTAGCCCTCGTTCAACGTGAAACCGGTAACGATTGAGTTTACACCTCATAAGTTGTTCGAACTACAACTCTAGACGTGGTTATAGCAGTGAATAGCACTAGTTGCTAGGTTATTACGGTTCGTTGTCTCGTTGTACGCTTCTGAGGTAGCCCTGGAAAGTTTGATGCGAGTTACATCGGTCGTAGTTACAGACACAGCGGAACAGGAACTCGGAGCGACCAAATCGTGGCGATATCTTGCCCAATTCGTATTTCTGAAACGGGAAGTTCATAGAAAGTGCAAGCAGTGACATTTTTGGAAGAGAATTTTATCATGAGTGTGGGAGGATGTGCATTTGGCATTTGTGAAATTAGGTTTTGCAGTATTTTGGGAGCAAAATTTCTGGGAATTCTAATGTCAGAGGGTCTTGGAATAATTTCTGCTATGCTTCCGGGGAACTCCTTGCGAAAGTGCAAAGTTGTCAGTGGCATACATTTTGATGATATCAGGCAATGGGAAGGGCTGTTGATCTTAGTGCAGAATAAGCCGAAAAGCCAAAATATTCCTCAACATAAAGCCGTCTTATCTTTTGTAATGATGCTGATCCAAAATATGGCTTTTAGAACGATGAAACAGAGCCCAAAAGCCCAACTAAGCGAAAATTTCGCCAAATTACGTTTTTTTTTTGTAGTCCGCAGCCCTTAGAATGAACTGAAGCATAAGAATGTCATCGTTTTAAAGGATGTATTTTGGATCAGCATTATCATGAGAGATTAAGCAGCGCTATGTTGAATTCCTAGTCATAATGGAAATACTCCAGGAAAAGTACGGTAAATAAAGTACAAGGAGGTTACAGTGATCCTAGCATGCTACTCTGATTTTTTTCAAATGTCATCGTAGAACTTTCTAGATTTTTTCACCATTCAATATCCTGTATTTTCTATTTCCACTTAAGTAATTGAACCTAGCGAATAGGTCATCGGTCGCGACATTTAGAAGCTCGCACGCAATTACATCCATTTTGCACTTCCTCTTAATATTGCGCAGCATATTTGGAAAGTAATAGAGAGCAATGTGCGTTATACGCGACACTTACCTCATAGATACATACTGTAAGGACTTTGTATAAGTTGTCCGACTGTTGGAAGGTGTGGTCATAACCGGTCAGAGTTTCTTCACCGGGTCCTTAAAAGGGAGTTTATGACTCTGGATGTAACTTTTGAGGAAGTCTTCTTTGACCTACCGATTCCGAACAGCTTTGCTTCGGATTTTTCCGTCTCTGGTATGAGCACACAGTAGGTCCATTGGTCGTTCTTGACTTCTTGCATGTTGCCCTTAAATGACAAAGTTCTCGCAGCGGACAACCGAATATTGACGTCATTTCGCCTACGCAGCGCACCCATGATAAGTAATTGGAATTCTACGCGCAATTACTATTGGGAGATCCGGACCTAACTAGAATACGAGTAAATTTTGTTGCTAAATTTGGTAAATCGAATTGTGTAATGAGGTTCTTTCCTTTTTTAGGGCTCTAACCTTTCTCTTCTCTTTTACGTCAGGTTAAAGAGAAGAACCAGTTGTGGAACGTGCTGGAACGAAGTTTGTTTTGGGACTGACAAAGATCTTGACATTAACTCATGACAAAAACAATCTCCTGGTGTAAAGCTGTTGAATAGTAAGCCACGCTATGAGTTACGCTCTTCGGATTAGTAAAACGATTCTAAAGCGTTCGCTATGGAATTAGTCTCGGATCAGCGCTGTAGAAATGAAATGTCAAGGAGAAAGCCATGCGCCAGTCGTGCGTCAGTCATTTCCTTCTGCGAGATTGGGAATTATGAGTTGAGTCAGAATGAGTGGCCTCATTTGGGCTGCAACTACTTGACCACTCGGAGCTGTGACAGCCATTTATGCTTGTTAAAAATTACTAGGGAACCTGAGAATTATGCCTAAGATTAGAGCGCGCGAGTGCGACGCTAATTAATGAAGAATTGTAGAAAAGGTCTGTACCTCTGAGTCATGCTCATAGCAGGTGAGAGCGACGGACGTTCGGATGAAACCAGCGGTCAGTGCGACTAGAAGTAGCATAATGTGCGTGTCTGCAAGTGTCCGCTCACACTATGCACTGCGCCTCCTGTCGCCTTATATTTGGAAGGGGCGTGGCTCGCGGCGACGGCTACCGTACGCGACGCTTCTACAGCATGCTTCTCTGTACTCTCCAGACTACCAGTCACTTATCGCTTATGGAAAAGAAAGTGTACTTTGGGATCAACATCTCTATCCTAACTGGTAGAGCTTAGTGGAACTGCCCTAGCAGAGGCGTAAGTGATCTTTGAATTTGCCGACAGCTGAGACTAAGCGCCAGCTTTCCCGCAGTTCAGTGCAGAATTTCTTGTATCTGTTGCAGAAAGACCTTCCCTGAGATCAAATGATGGCAATAGCCCTAAATTAGTCGTTTTTAATCGCATTTCTACGGTAGTTATAGCTCATCAGAGGGGTCTTCCAAACAAATTTGCTCTGCATTCATGAAAAGCAGGCTGTTCTCGTTAAAAAGAGCATTTTAGCAGTTTTTTACTGTTGAATTATTATTGGTAGTAATGTTGTTAGGGACCTGCGCTACCTTCCTATTATAGGAGTCCTCTCAAACTTTCACTTTTGAGAAAAATTACGAAAATTGTTTGCTAATGTGCGAACCCGACTGGACAGATGTCAAAACAGGGCAGCTATAGCAGCAGTCATTCATTCGTTCTGTTTTGACACATCATTCTGGTGTAACAACTCGTACGATGGGTTCTAATCGTACTTTTTTAGTATTTAGAGTAACGGGTCGTGACTTCAGTGGTGGAAATATAAAAGAAACCCAATCACGCATTGTTATTATCTTGTTTAGAGGCTTGATAGTTAGTAGCTGTGGATGCGGACTGAGTTTCTATTTCATTTTTCATTTTTTTCTCCTAAATTGTATCGTAAGTAAGTGAGTGAGTCAGCGAGAGTTTGATACCAATACGAAATTACATGGCTTGAAATGATTCAGCTAGAGTCCACCTAAGAGATCTAAATTTCTTAAGCTGCTTATAAGCCTCTTGTAAGCTGGATGTTTAGGCTAAAGCTATAGCACCGTGAGCTCTTGCTGATGAACTCTTGAGCTTACCATTGCTGTAAACATGTGAGGCCCGGCGGTGGAACACTAATTTTGTATGCTGCACGATATTTGGGCGCCCACACGAGTAGCTCAGTAAATTCTTCCATATCTATCATTACTCTAGGGAACGCAGAGCAAATGTGAAGGGTAGCCTCCATGTTCTTTCCTCTCCTAGTCTGAATATAGTTAGGAAATTAGTTATACACACTATCGAAACGTTAGACTATCTATAAGTAATGGCTACACCTAACCACTTAAAAGACAGAACGTTATAGAAGATTGTGGTAGGTAGTTTTGTCGACACTAAGAAGGCCATCAGCATTAGGTGATTAGAGTTGGAGCTATCCTTTGCCTGTGCAGTAGAGTACCAATGGTTGCATTACCGTTTTTAAGCCCTACAATTTTAAGCGAAGAGCAAGTCGAAATTTTCAAGACCTGAAATTAACAGCTGGTCTCTTTTTAATTGTGAAAATAGCTTCCGAATTCTTGGAAACTACAGCTTTGTTGAAACAGCACGAAACCCCGATAAGGATCTAAATATATTTCCAAGTAAATTCTGGTTCAGAAAATCGTCTTTTAAATCGCAATTCGATGTCGCTGTTGCAAACGTACAATGCTGACAATGAGCAAATCTCTTTTCCTAGTCGTTGCAGTCAATTATTTTTTTCTTATCAAATTTTAAGTTTTCTTTTCTTGAAACCTAGGTATTTATGTATCCTGGCATACTTGTTTCTTATGCTATACAGGTTTTATAGAGCAGAGTGACTTTGACCCAAAGTGATTTTCGAAGACCTGAAGTGGCACAATACTTCTGAGTTTACATTCAGTAGTTTTTTTTAAAAATATTTTTCTAGTTTTCTGTCCTAGGGTACTACTGCTATCTGTCTAGAGCGAGTCGAACGCGTAAGTAGTATTAACTTGATGGGTGGTATAATTTCATACATTACAAAATCTGGTGCCACTTCAGGCGTCTGAAGATGACGTTGTATCGGGACGTCAGGCCCTAAATAAACCTATTCTACAAGACTTGTACATTATAAAAAGCAACTATATCTCCAGCCATCTTTTTTGAATACCTCTTCGCTCTGACCTCTGCAGAAATTTCACAGCTCCGTCCATATCTACCGAGGCAGCTGGTCCGATTTCCGGCTCAAGTCTTCCGCGCCAGCCGCGATCTCTCAAGGATTGACCTTGCTGCACCTGCCATATAAAGTCTGCAGACATACACAAATTGCAGACCGTACCATTGTAATCGACACGCATAATTGTCCCGCAAATGAACGTCGAGTTCGCTATGGAATAAGTCGCCTAAACTTGCCAGAGTGCGGGAAAGCTAGAGTACGTGAGAAAGCGATTCTTTTGTTCTTCTTCCTGCTTTCTTTTGCTTTCCGTTATTATGTTTTTTCATGTCATTTTTTCACTTCAATCGCCGCGTAATTTCATCTATGGGTTAAGGAAAAGGTCGTCAGGAAAACTGTTACTGATATAGAAATTTGTACTCTCTTTTTTGCTTAACGTTTTACCTGGTTACCAGAAGCCACTATACGCTGAAGAAGGTTTTTTTCTAATTTTATTAAAACACCAGGAAATGTTCAAAAGTTCCTAGATCCCAGGCCAGACTGAATGGTGGAAATAATAATGGAAATTCTGCGAAAAGCAGAGAGCAGAAAGGCTGAGCAGTTTTTTTTCTAGTGAAGCACAACGAGTTTCACAGCAGTGGCAGCAAGAACTTCCTGAATAGCTGTGAAAGCGAAGAAAGGTGCTGAGAGTGGGAAAAGATTTTAGTCATGGTCCTGCAGCATAGATTATGTATGAAAACACCATTTTTAGAGTGTAGAATAAAGGAGCTCAAATTTTTTCACCTTTTGGTTAAATTATCCAGGTTTTTAGTGCAATTTTGATAGCAACAAGTATCCTTGCTCAGAAAATCTTCTTCTAGTGCCAGCGGCAGTGCTAAGCTTACGAAATTTTCCATAAAAGGACGTCATCGTTATGCACTTAAGAAAGCAAATCTTTGAATTTTCGGCAACGATGCAATCCCCTTAATTGTGCATTGCAATTGACGGAGGACGGGCGTTTTACTACAAGACTTGGTGACAACCTGTCTGCGGATACTGGGTAAGCAAGGCAACCCTCCCTACCAGACAGCACTACTCCGAAATACTCTTCAGAAACATCTTTTACTGTGTTTTTCAATTAAAGTAGAAATGTAAGTTTACCGAAAGAAAATGAGAAATATTTGTTATCTTCGATTACGAAAATTTTGGTAAATCTGAAGAAAAAATTATCTGGTTCAGCAGAAATAGCCTTTAGGAAACAATGTTTTTTTTTACGCTAGATACTTAAAAATTTATGGAAATGTTGTTCGGTACCTTGAACTACTTGCTTCAAGGATTATTAGTACAAGATACAGTGGATGTAGGACTCTTGGATATACCGTGCAGCCGGCTACATATCCGCAGGCCACCCAACGCAAGGCGCTGTAGTAAAAGGACCCGCCGCCGCAATTGACCATTAAGCAACGTCCTAGCCTCATTTTCTCAGAGCAAACCGAACTTTAAGGCCCTTCTGAGAAACGAAGTTTTGCTAATTACACAAGTGTCTTTGATTCCTAAACGCCAGTTTTATGAGATTTTTCATTAGGAACTTTTTCCATCAAGAGTTTTTCTTTGTCTCGTGACCATTTTCGTCATCTTATTGACGACGACGTCTTTCTACCGAAGAGAGTCAGGTCTCAGAGAATTTTGGTTTCTGGAATTTGACTTTGGCAAAAATACGAACAGATCCGATGGCTTGGATAGGCTGTGTTAGTAGTAATTGAAATAATGTCCACATATGCTAAACACTGTGCTTTGAAGAAATATCATCAGCATTGCAATCCAGAGTTTTGTTTGATGTTATCAGTGGCGAGACGGAAAATGGGCTAAGTTGGTTAAATAAGTGGTTGTTTTGTTGCACAATATGTACAGCAGTACTAGTATTTATCGTTGTTGTCTTAGCATTAGGCAGATAAGGCCACCTTTAATTTGTGGCAATACGCTCTATTCAGGGATATCTTATACTTTTAGTCTTTATTGATACATTTATAGGAAAATGTCGCTTTTTTATTTGCTTAAAGGTCCTTAGGTTTTTTACAACAGGTCAGAATAAGAGCATGTATACTAATAGTGGGCGATTTTTTCTTCATCTCACAATGGGAAGCTTTGACCTTAAGAGGAAACGTGAAATGAGACCTACACGGTTTTATAGCAAGTTTGATGGCGATTCAGGAATCGCATATTGTAGTTGCATGAGACCTACCGAAAGCCGCCCGTGGCTGCCCGGAAATCGGCCGTCCACTAAGAAAGTGATGTTTTCGCGCGTTTCACACGGTAGAGGAGTAGCTTAGATGGCAGACGGTAGGCTTTATTAATGGAACATGTCATAGTGATGCTGTACTGCTTACTACTGTCACGCGAAAACCGTCATTTTCTCGGTGGGACGGCGATTTTCGGGCAGTGGCTTTCGGTAGGCCTTTTCAAAAACAAAGTGCGGATTCTAAATCGACGTCAGTTCTGCTACAAAGCCGTATAGGCCTCGTTTCGAAGACCGACGCTAAGTTGAAAACCTTCCCTTGTCAGCTCCTACAATGGGAGGTACTCCAACGAAATTTCGTCCTAGAAGTGAAATTTCTTACAGTTAAAATCAAGCACCTCTCCTTCCTTTCTGCTGAGATAGAGGTTTAGTTTAAAGGCAACGTGCATGGAAAACAGTGTCGTCCAGATTTCTGCATCGAGAGGTGAATTATTCTCTTCTCTCTAAAATCATAATTTGCAATCGGGTACTCAATCAGTCTCAAGAAAATCAATTTATTCTTCTATTGTTCAAGCTCTAAAGAAATTACATGATCACTTTGTTAGGCGCAAGCTTAAATGGAATAAATTAAGATGCACCTGAGCAATTAATCGTTTTAACGGCAGCATACAGTCACAAAGGTTCGAGAACAGTGTATCAGTTAATAAATGTCAATTTTTAGGTAGTTTTCCTTTAATTCTCGCTTTTTTAGCAAGGGACAAAGCTTGGTCTATGAGTTAGCCTTTAGCCTGATAAAGTGATTGTTAATTCGTTCCAGTTTTGCTCTCGGTCTAAGGTTTCATACTGTAATGAACAGATAATCCGATTTTCTCTTAAATGAGTGGTTTTTCCGGGTCTATTTCTGGTTATTTTTGGAGCAGTATTAGTGAACACTTTTGGCTGCAAAAGTCTGGACAGTTCTCTATGCACGCTCATTTTAAGAAAGCGTAGGGTACAGTTCTTGTCAAATGGGTCGTTATAAATCTTCCTTCAGGCTACTCAGCCACCCGGAGCAGCACCCGCGCCGCCTCACCACTTGCAACACGGTGCAAACGCTCCCTGTTCGTGAGGCGGTGAGGCTGCTTTGAGGATACCATCACTCGACTTGGCTACCGCCAACAAAGGGGAGCCTCACCGCCTCACCGCTATAGCGCGGTAGGAGCGTCTCCTTATTGGCGGTTTGCCAAATCGAGTGGTGATGTCCTCACGGGAGCCTCACCGCCTCACGAGTAAGGAGCCTTCGCACCATGTTGCAAGCGCTGAGGCGGCGCGGGTGCTGCTCCGGGTGGCCGGGTGGCCTCGAGGAAGATTTTTATCGACCCGTTTGACAAGATCTGTGCGATCCGACTAATCAGAGTATCTCTGAACTTGGTGGAGGTATGGTAAACTGGACAACATCGTTTAATAGATGTTGACTTCCAAAGAAAACTCCCGAACTGTGAACGGGCCAATTATGTTCTGTCCGAGTTGTCACACATAGAATTTGTCTCAGAATTATGGAAAATTGAACATTTTTCACTATATGGAGCAGATTCGAGTTCCAAACTGTTTGCACTCAATTATTCTACCTACCCTCTGTTTTAAAATCGAGGCCGATTCTGAGCCGCGCGCGCGCGGTCAATTTGATGGTGAAGCAGAGGCCGATCAACTAATTCTGCTTCTATTTGAGCGAAAGGTGAGCTTTAGTACAATCGATATAACCCTAAACATAGGCAACAATGAAGGAAAATAGAAAATCTAAGCTTATGACCAAAACTCGAGCAAAATAAGCTGATTGTCCTCTGCTCCACCGTCAATCTGGCTGGGCGCGCGCGGCTCAGAATCGGACTCGATTTCAAAACAGAGGGTATATACTCTAGAGTTACAAAAAAGCTCGTCTTTTACTAATTTCATTGTAAAATTAAGCAATTCTTCGATGTTTTAACTTCTGCTGAACAAATTTGGCGCCTTCAAACTTGTGAATTTTTATAGCGAGTCCAAAATATATGAAATAGTCGGTGGTCCCTTTTGTTATCGAACCGCCAACCTCGAGTTTTGCTGATAAGAAATCTACCTCTCATAAATTCAGTGTTTCTCTAAATCTTCTATTCTAACGTCTATGCGACCTCTTGTGGATGTCTACTCTTAGGTACTCATGTCATCTAGCCGTCTATCCACGACGCCAGGCTTAGTATAGCATCAACGTAGTCCTCATAACCTGTTCATATCAGGCGAGCTACTTAAGTGGTTCTTGCTAAGCTCTTTCCGAAGCGTAGACAATCGACGTCAACGCGAGTACGACATCTAATTTCCGCTTTTTGCTTGATAGCTGCATCTGTTTTGAGCAATTTTCGAACGTAAATCTGAAGGTGAAAGACCTGCCATTTGCAGAATAACTCTGCTATTATATATTGGACGATATACTGTAAGAAAATGGCTTCCGTTCTGTTCACCTCGAAAGTTCATTCACTGTACTGAGGCTAATTCTGTAAGTGCAGCTGTCTGGATGTTACGTAAAAGTACGTGCTACTTGTATTCCGCGCAAGTAGTAAGACTACACTTACAGATCCAAGTTTACACATCAGAATCTAATTCGAGAAAGTCTTAGACACAGCAGTGGAAAAGATCATTGTTCATATTCTAATTTTGGCATTTGCACCTTAGCGTAGTTTTTGTTACTAGTTTTCAAGTGCGATGAGGGTTTGACTTCTTTTGAGGGCATCAGCGTTACGGAATATTGCTGTAAAGGGCAGAACATATGAAAGCCTAGATTGTTCCTAACTATATTAGGCTTAGGAAGCGCTATTTCCAGAAGTTAAGGTTTCGGATAAATTTATTCCAGTTAAAGCCATGACCACATCGAAAAACCTGGTAGTTGTGGAATTAGCCTGGATGCATGAGTCACGAGTAGCTTTAAAGATAGAATAATATATTAGGTCGTTGTAAAAGTCTTTGGACACTCAAAGGTGCTCCTTCCGGCCTTTACTACTCTATAATTTCGAAAGTTAAATCGTACTCGTATAGCCATAGCTATTATCCCCGAACTCTTCACTTTATATAGCAATGAGACCTAGAAGAACACCTTTTTCCGTCCACAAAAGTTGCAAATGAAAACAATTTGGATATCATTTTTTCGAAGCCCTCAGTTGCAGATTTTTCTCCGCTTCAGGAAACGAGATAGTAAATTTATCACTTGATTTTCTAAGAAATATAGTCTAGCATATATCAAGAAGCGAAAGTTTTATGAATTCATTTTCAGCGTTTTTATAGCACACCGCAGAAGAAAGCATGATTCTTTTGCTGCACAGAAAATAAACTTTTTAGTATTTCTCAAGGTACTTTTGGGCTATAATAGTCAATATAATAGTCGGATTAAAAGGGTGTTTAGCTCTCCTTATAAAGCCGAAGATACTATAATAGAATGAATAATCTTCGTCAGAGAATTATTCTGCAGCGTAATTTACTTTTTGAGGACTTGGCATTGAGAGATGCGTAGTCTCCCGTCTTTCTGACGGCCTAAAGCGACACTGTATCTCTGGGTAAGGCGAAGTACAACGTTTCCAACGGGGAAGGAAAGGTAGTCTGTCGGCCAACAGTGACCACGAATGCCACAAAAACACCGAAAATCGCCTTTGCCTTTGCTCCATGGCGGGCTTTCACGTGGAGTCAAAAATTAAAGCTCATTTTCTAAGACTTGTAGATCATGCGGAGGCCTGAAAAGTAGAGAGGTAGAGCTACAAAATGGTGATTCATTTGACGGAGAGAATCTTTCCAATTTTTACCCGTATGCTTGCCTAAAATGAAGGGGGATACTTTTTTTCCGGTCCACTCCATGAAAGGTGAAGCGGGTCTGAGAACGTGCTCACCCTTTGTCATGTATGTCTTGCAGATCGCGAAGTGCGTTGATTGATAAGTAGAGCTTAGTTCGAAATGAAAGGTGGCAAAGTGGGAATTTGTTTTCACGAAGAATGCGGTTTTGGTTTTCGGGTAGGTGATGCTGACGAGGTGCTCTCCAGTCACCGTAGCTATAACTGTGAGCTCCCTGAGACGTCGCAAATTGCGATAGGTGCTAGTGTTTCACTTATACCTACCTAAAGATTTTACCTTGAAGAAATCATGCTCATCGTGTTATGTCTGTTTGCATTTTTGATAGCGTCTGTGAAGCTTGGTCATTCTGAACGTTTTTATTCAAGAATATGACATAGAAACGATCAAACACTACTATTATCGTCCTCCTTGAACTAAGGATTGCGCAGTGGGTTAGCGAATTTGCAAGTTATGGGTAGATGTGCTGGTACTTTCGCTAGGAACTGGTTCACGATCTGTATAAAAAGAATGAAACTTCGGGCCTCTCAGATTATTCAAAAAAGTTGCCAAATTTTAAATTCGCGCCGAAAGACGTCGGTTCACTTGGGGCACACTATCTCCCACTGGGTCGTCCCAGGTGATAGAGTTATCCACCAACATCACCACTGGCATCCATGTCTGACTGGAATGGGTGGTCTAATTACTGACCACCCAAGTACAGACTCCGTACCAAAGACAAGTACAGACCACCCCATACGGAAGAGATGGACCATCCACGAATAACCCGAAAATCGCGAAAATCCTGTGATTTTCGCTGGAACTTTGCAGATTGAGTGTTTTTTCGCAGAGGGTAGCCTAGAATTCAGCTTAGGGCCTTCCCTATTGATGGTCGAGCTTTAGGCTTCATCCTCTCACGTGCCCTCCGTTTGGAGTCGATTTTTTGGACTTCTGCAGGCCCACTGGACCTGATATTGAGTTTATTGCTTATGCGGCAGAAGTCATTTTCGGTGCATTAGATGCGTTCCCACACAGAGTTTTAGCGGGGATATCGAATGCGCGCAGACAAGTGACCTACCGGTGAGGTTGCTCGTCGGGCCACTAGTACTGTTACGAAGAGATTCTGTGGGATGGCCACCTACACAACTAACTATTATTATGCATGTTTTGAAGCTCTCCGCCGGCCTTGTATTCGTCTCATTCGAGGAAATCTTGTGCGCCTTACGGGCAGCAAAACGCCGAGCAACTTGACTTTTCGATTTTCGACCTATCAACGGTTTTCCGAAGTCGCGGCTTTTCCTGTTTATGTCCAAATATAGTTTAGCCTCCTACACTGAGCTTAGAAAAAAAGTAGAATATTCTCTTTTTTGCAGTGGAGTATGAATTCCTTCAAATTTCGATTTTATCTAAGAACAAATTTTTTTAAAGTTAAGACGTCTCTCATTCGTCTCTGTAAAGGCAGACGTTTAATGAATAGCTTTGATTGTGTACTTTTATGCTCATATATTCCTACCGAGAAATCATGTCTTGGGCAACTGCCTAGTCATTTATGGACAGAGATCTTTCTTTTAGATTTCTTGAGATGTTTGATATTGTATTGTCGTATGTTCAGCACTATTACGAAATCGGCAGTTGAGAAGATTTAGATATAAGAAGTACTCGGGGTTTTGAACTTTTACATATAGAAGGTTTATGCAAAGTGTACTGTATTTTCAGTGGGTATTTGAAAATGAGGGGGTGGTGGCATTTCAGATAAGTGCACAAATTTTGCATTGTCAGCTGCAGCCCGTCGCTTCACAAATGAAGTCAGGCATAAATTTCAGTGTCGAATTCTAAAAACGCTACAAAAGAGGTGCCTGGCCGTTCTTGGGTATCTTTCTTGAGTTCTCTGCTTGCTTGTGCCTTTGGCTTAGAACAACTTGCACTAGAATTGCAAGCGTCAGAAAACTGTAGCCATCTTCATTTATCTATAGTACAAAGACTCGTAAGCACTATTTGGAAAGCGTAACTTTTGCGGAACTTGAGCGGTTTGAATTTAGGAAATAGAAAAAAGGAAAAAAAGAGGGAGAGCAATGAAGATAAGGCGAGGACCTTCTGTTATGAGTATGAATAGACCGGTGAGCTTGCCTGTCTAAATGCGTGGTAGCCTCTACAACATGAGCAAGCTCTCTGGACGTGTGAATTCTGACAACCATCTTAGGGAATCCGTATAGTTGAATATTTTAAGCAGAATATACTTCCTCCTGTCCCCTGTTTTTTTTCGATGTTTAGGGCACCTTTTTTTTGCAGGGCCATTTTGTGCATACCCTTTTGGATATATATATATATATATATATATATTTGAACAGCTCATTATCTTTCATGTACACGTATCTTGTACAAATACCTTGGGAAGCGAATGAAAGGGAAACTGAAAGAGATCTAGTATCCGCCAGGGTACGCAAGGTTTTTCACCCTGTCGCCTTGGTATTTCGCTCGGAAGTGATTCTCAGCACTGAGTTGTAGGACCACACCAGTGTTATTTTATACATTAAACGTGTACTAAATCTTCATTTCCTAAATAGCCTTACTACATATGCAGCATCACCAACCCAAGTCGCACACGGAAATGTAAATTTTTACTAACTCTAGGTTCATAATTATTTCTACACACATATGTATATTTTTAAGCCTTTTGACTGTGACCTTAATCATATTGTAGTTTCATCTATGAATTATTATGAATCATGATTTAGATAAATTACAATTATTGGTACGTGAGCAACGCAGACTACAATTGAAAGCAAGAAGTTTTCTTTGTTTGCACAATGATTTATGTATATATTCTTGTTCCTGTTCTTTTTTTTGTTTCGGCACATCTATATTGATGTAATAAATAAATAAATAAATAGATAAATATCCTCACTTTTTACTTCCAGAAATTGGAGTCGTGCGTTTCCGAGTGCAATTTCCTTCACCGATGGAGCGACACGACTCTGGAGCAAATGCGTGAGGACGTGCGCTGTTTGTGCGATGCGGTTGGTTTTTTAAATAATTGAAGAGAGAGTAGAATTAGGTAATCTTCATAATTGAAGATGTACGTCTTTTAGCTACATGTTTGTTTTCCGTCTTAATCTCTCTTATATATTGCTCTACGTAAATCTAGTTTAAGCAGTTAGTACGCTGATTACTGTAGGAAGTTCTTGCGTCGTCGCTATAGCTTTACTAAGCTTTGCAGATGCTACAGATACTGCGTCCTCACGTAGTATGATGCATTTGCCGCACTACCTATTTCTGTAAGCAGCCAATTTCCCGTCTAAAATCATTTTTGATGCGAGCAATTGCGGTCAATTGGCTGGGGTTAGAAATAGGTTCGGTTGATGACCGAATTTAAGTGCGTACTATTTCCAGTACTAAAGTACACTCTTTGTCCTTGTTCGGAAGTCAGGTCAAAGCTAGTTTCCTATTTGAAATGAATTCTTTAAATGAACATGCTGGAGGTTCCCTTTGACTGTAGATAATTCCATAAAATGGCGGATAGCGTAGGTACCTAGGGTAATCGTCTGATTTTCCTGTCAAGATGTTTACGGCTATCTTCGGAATGCTTCTGATGATGTACTACGAAAGTGAGGATACGATAATTTGCCACTTATCCGATAGTACAGGAAAATGGGTAGTATATAGAAAGATATTTCGAGCTCAAGGAAGTTCACGCAGAGCCGTTGGAAATCCAAAATGTACCGTACAGTTGACATCGAGTGGTAAAAATGTCCGTATGCTATGGATAACTCAGCATGAATAAATTTGACGGTTCTGTTTACCATCGAAGGACAGGCAGCTTCGGCTGGTACGCAGTACGGCGTTTATTTACGCCTGGTTGGGTGTGTCATCTGCAGTTCACAGATTACATCCTGAAGATGATGTTACATGATGCAGAAGTGTTAGAGAGCGTTCTCTCAGAGAGTATGCCTACCCCAGTTGACTGTTATACTTTTTATGGTACAATGGGGTAGGTTTCTAACTGTTCAAGACTTCCATCTTCGATGCGGTGGAAGTGCTGCGACGCCGAGTACTCCTGAACGTATTTCTACCCTGTCTTTCTTTTCCCACCAGTTGACAGTCTAATCTTGGAACCTCTGATATAAGTCGGTTATGCTTAGCACGGAACAGAAATGGTGGGGAAGTCTACTGGGGACCAAATCTACCCCCTCCCCCCTCCCTCCTCTGCGCTTCAGACGGAGTTTCGATGGCCGTTTTTATGCTCACCACGGTGAAAGAACATTTTATAGATATTTGGATTACATTGTCTATGATCTTTACACTATCATATGTTTCTACATTTTTTTCAAGTACAAACTTCCCTTTTAAGAAGTGTGACCCAAATTAGACATGCCTAAGATTTAACGAAGGTAGTGCTAACTAACTAATATAAAAGGGTGCTGTGGTTCCGATGAAACTTCGGTTTTTCAGCTTTTGCAGTACTTGTTTGCACAATAAGATCTGTTTTAGGGCAAATAATTTTCATGAACATGCGTAAATTTTAGTCGTCAAATGCCGTACTGCTTTGAACCAATTTACCTCTCTCAAAAGAAAACCCCTGGACATGGTTTTGTTCTAGTTTCATTTCCTCTAGTCTCAGTTCAGTTTGACGTACCAGAAAATTATGGATATCGCGCTGTTCAGACTTCGAAGCTCTGACGTACAAGCTGAAATTTAACGATAACTGCTTGCAAATTTGTGAGAAAAAGGCCTTAGGAGTCTTTCTGCACTGTGATATAATACATTGAGGTTCACCTGATCAGAGCAAAAGGGAGTTAATGTTGAACATAACCACATCGACAGTGGTTTTCTTTTCGTTAAAATACTATTTCATATTCAAACCGAGTTAAAAGAGCTCTTTTGAAAAAATGTAGGTTTTTATCATATCCTTTACTTACTGACTTCTATTTGAAAACATTGAAAAATACCGTAGTTCGTGTACTTCACAAATCTGCTAGGTTTTTTTACAGGTTTTCGAAGTTCTGAGTTTGTATGGAGCAGCAGAACAGCGATAGGCTAGATAACACGGACCAAGATAAAAATGGAGGTCTCTCTAGAAGTAAGAAGTAGCGTTTATGGGAAACTTCCTAGGATTTCCAGTCAGGGATCAGAGAGCTTCTTTCCGCTCATATATTACAGCTGGAATCTCCAGTAGTGAAAAAAAAAACATCTCGCTTTATAGGTAACAATTTCCCCAAAATTTTTAGTTGATATGAGAGGCTACCACGTTGACATTCAGGCGAATTCCTAATCCAGTCCGTTCTTCCAATCTAGAATATGTTAAGATGGATTATGAACTGGACTAGGGATTCTTCTGAAGTCGGCATTACCAATACCCTATCATATCGACTAATAACTTTACGAATGCCCATTACTGGTAAGGCGAAATGTTTTTTTTTTCGCAAGTTCGGACGAGTATTGCAAATTCTAGCTCCAGAAAGAGTCTCACTGACCTTTCTTTGGAAATTTCAAAAGGTTTTCGAATTTACGCTGCTTTACGCCTATTTATGTTATCTAGTGGTCTTTTTTCTGATCCTCCACTATTCCAAACTTAGCCATTTCAAAATTTGTAAACATTTAGCAGATTAGTGAAGTGTAGTTTGCAGGGCCCTTCAGTATTTTCAGCTAGAACTCAGTAAGAAATACCAATAATTGAAAAACCGCATATTCTCTAAATTGTTTTTTTTTTACAAGTCCTATTGTTTCATGGCCTCTGATTTACGTAGCTCATATTGCGTCGTTTGATTCTCAAATTTTTCTACGCAAGATAAGCAGTTTCCTTTAGTAGGCTTTAACTAATATAATTTTGCGTTGTTCAAAGAATTCTTTGTAAAAGTTTCTGATCTTCTAACTGTTGGTGAGGCTAGGCTTTCCTTTTACCGAGCGGATTTGCGTAGAAACTTCGCCACGAAAGCGAATTACAAACCCTAAAAAGGATACATAATGGGTTGCTAGTTTCCAGAGAGCTGTTAGGTAAATGCAAGGTAATTGCTGATCCTTGAAGTGTTGAAATATGAGCAAGATATTATTTTTGAAAAGCGCAGTGTCATAGACATTTTTGATCGTTGATCTAATTTTGCTCCACTGAACGAGCTGCCCTCTTGCAGGAGTAAATAGGAGAGTATACTTGAAAACAGTAGGCTATCTTAAGGAAAACAGCAAACATAACGTTTTACGATGCCATGTGACACCGAAAACATAAAAACTGTGGTTACACCAGCGTTTTTAAATATTCCATGAGATGGAATATTCAGAAAGTACGTCCAGTTATTATTAGCCTTGCGTACTCGAAGCATGAAGAAACTTGGGGATGTTAGGAGTTGAATTACTCACGAAGTCAAGAGTAAACGCAAAATTTCCGACTCTTTTAAAAAAAAAAAAAAAAAAAAAAAAAAAAAAAAAACTTGGCTGTCCTTTATCCCTCCTAGCCATCCATCACATGCGGGAATTCGTTGTCTACACTTGTCTGGAGCGCATAATCTTTGTCATGCTGCCTTTACAGTTTACGTTGTTAAGCAGAGACAGGTGATTTCAAAGTCAACATATGCGCAAAACAAGTTAGTGTTTTTCCATGAAGTAGGAGAGCATGGTAGGAGAGCATCTCCAACTTAGCAGGGAGGCTTCAAAACTGGAACCTAACATCTCCTGTCTTGGTTCAATGAAGTAAAAAAACGTTTATCAACGCCATAACTGCGGCATTTTTATCCAACAAAGCGTCAGAATCCAATGTAATTTCCGGATATATCAGCAATGTTCAAAAGAAAAGTAATGGATCCTTTGAGATCGTACGCTTTGCACATCATGAACCGCAAGTTTGGTTGAACTCTGACTCATCTCCTAGCGAATTCGCAATCAGTGAATCATCGATGAGCGTTTTTCTCCGGTGAGGCAGATGTCAATTGTTCCAAATTTGAACTGCCTGCTCATCTGGGAATTCGGTGAAATTGCTTAGAGAAACCTTACTGTATTCTTTTGAGTGTAAACCGCATTTAAAGGAGATGTTTCCTTTGGGTTACTGTTTTGCCGGGGCTTAAAGAACAGCGCAATTCATCCTGGCAGAACATATAAATGACCCAGAAGATATTTCTGACAATTCTTATGCTTTGCTGATATATCATGGTGCAGGAAGCTTATTCGAAAAGGGTGATGTGGTCTTTGGGGGTAGCTGGCCAGTAGTAGCCTACCTCTAGGTATAAGTCTAATCGTCAAGTAGTTGAACGGAGACACGCTTTTCCGTGATGTTCGTTCCTTGATCATCTTGGTCTGGTTCAGTTCGGTTTAGTCAGTTTCGGTCGGGGGTCGGGGGACGTCGCCTACTCAACTGAGAGCGCTATTGGCTTCGTCACTGAAGTGAGAAGAGGTTTTTCCTTTTTTTATAGCAAGGTTACTTACGTCGTTCTTAGTTATTTATAGCATAGCGATTTAAGAACTTAGAATGACGTATGAAATAAGCGGCTTTCTAAAAAGGATTACTGCAAATTATGAAGTATCCGACTTTAATCCGGAATTCCTTCTAGAATAACTGCTGGAAGCATGCGAATTTTGAGCAGACGAAATTTTTCTTGCCGTGGTCGTTTTCCTTAGTTCATACTAAGGCACGTAGGGGGAACTTTTGAAGGTCTTAAGGAAGGTATTAAGCGATCATGTAAAATAGTGGGAAGAAGAACATACTAGGTTAGTAGAAAAGTGTTCAGCCTTTTTCTAAATTCTCACTTTAAAGACTCATAAATCTGCTCACAGCGAAGTTTGTGAAACGGCTTGAAAACCATTCGAAGACGCAGATTTTTAGCAGTAAAATTTTAGCAACTATAATAGCTGCCGAAGCTACAGTATTTGAGAATGTAAAGGTGATAATCTTCACATTTTTAAAGCTAAAATGAATCCACTTTCGGCACGCTTTTCTTCCACAAACTCAGCCTAGTCAAAACACCAAGTAAGGTATTTTATAGGGGGAAATTTTCTCATGAAAATAGCTATAAAACCAACCCGCTTTTAAAGCATTTTTTTTTCGGAAATGTTGCCCACGGCTTGAAAGAGTATTGCAATTAATCCCTTTACTTTTAGCCGTCCTCTTCCAAGTTTTAAATAACATTTTCGAAAGAAAAAAACTGGTTTAAAAGCGGGCTGGTTTTACAGATATTTTCGTGTTTTTTTCAACAGTTTTATACTAAAAACGCGATGTATGAGCCGGTTATATAGGAAACAGTTCGTTATCGACTGTGAATTAAACAATGACAATTTAACCCCCAGCTTTTGCTCATCATCATCATATATAATAAAACGCTTATGCGTCGGTGCGTGTGTGTGTCCGTTTGTCCATATTGAAGATAGGTATTGATCGATTTGTTAATGCTCCCAATACTCGACAACGGACCGAGTAAGCATAGACAATGTGTATATCGATCGACAGCTCATAGAGAGCTGATTCAGAGAAACCACCCGATGTTGGTCCGTCGATCGATAATCGATCAATAAATCGATAATATGCCGATTTCACAGTTGTGAAGCAATATGTATATGGGTCGACGCATAATCGAAAGCTGATTTAGAAATATCACCCTGCGTGGGTCCATCGATCGATAATCGATCAATAAATCGATAATATGCTGATTTCACAGTGGTGAAGCAATATGTATATGGATCGACGCATAATCGAAGGCTGTTTCAGAAATCAGTCACCTACTGATCCACCGATCCATAACCGGTCGATAAATCTATAATTTCCCCATCTCATAGCGTTGCAACAGTATGCGTAGGGAATGGTAGATAATCTAAAACCGATCTAGAAAATCAGACGATTATCGGCCCATCGATCGGTAATCGATCAAAAAACTGCTAACTTCCCAACACACAGAGGTGGGGTGATATCTAACTATATTATAATTGAGTTTTCATGTGTGTGTGTGTGTCTGTTTGTGTGTTCAAGAGAACCAGGGCCTCCCGGTGCAAACCAAGACCACAGTCATGCTCGGCGTGTCGAGTTATACACAAAACGAGTGCAGATTTTCAATTTTATCAAATTTCAAGCCTGTTTCAGACCACTTTTCTTTCTAGCAGCGTTAACACGTTAAGCGGCTGACCAAGTCGAACCAAAACATCAGTCATATCACTGCCGCATATATAAGGACTGCTGTTCTTTAGTAGAGTTCATTTTATAAACGACCAGGGGAGTGGAGAACCACAAGAGCTCTCCAACAACTGGATAGGATGGGGTCGCCGAGGTGGTCCGCAGGTAGGTTAAAAAGCTGGGTTCTGGGCCACAAGCCTTTTCATCATTAGTTATTGCTTCCAAAAATGGGGCTGTTCCGAGCCTTTGTTGTTCACAACGGTATAAGAATGAGATTATATCATCATCGTATATATAAAGGCTGCCGAGCATCAGTAGAGTTCATTTTAATGCATTGGCAGGAGCACGAAGTTCCCCAGCCAATGCATAGGGTGGGACCACACCCGATCGGCCCGTGAGCCGTGCGGTGTGGGGGCGCTCTGTCCGTGTGGCGTGCGGTTTGGCG
>KN549589.1:87625-107374 GCA_000797555.1 Oesophagostomum dentatum | reverse complement strand
ATCTCCTGTGGATAAGGATAGGCCGCTGGTCGAAGTCATGTTCACCATCCCAGCACAAAAGTTAGGTACCCTAACGAAAGTTACCCTAAAAACCGGACGATAGCCCGCACCCAGACTATAGCTTGCACTATTGATTTTTAGCCTATGGATTTGGCAATTCTGCACTAAATAACCATCTTTGTTGTACCCATTTACGTATTTTGATGGGTTATGAATGAGGAGTGTAACATAACGAACTATTACCGGACTACGCACGACCCGCACCGGACTATAATCTGCGAGCTGTCGGTTCGGTTTTTAGGTCCGGTTTTTAGGGTAACTTTCGTTAGGGTACCTAACTTTTGTGCTGGGATGGTGAACATGACTTCGACCAGCGGCCTATCCTTATCCACAGGAGATAAATATATGTGCGACTAGCACATTTTCGTACTATCGTCCGTTTGGTGAGGTGACCTTACCGAGCGGAGGGATTGGTACGGACCGTGATCATGATCGGGTTGTATACTTTATCATAGCGCGGTCGTGAATGCCTACCTGATCGTGCCATAGAAGAGCATAGTAACCGATCGTCGTCAGGTGATATATGCATACCGCCTCAGAAGGCCGTCTCCTATACAGTTTTACTGATGATAGATAGTTCGGCAATGATGGCCAGGCAGCAGATCACCTCAATCAAAGAGTACCCACCGTACGTCTAAGAATGCTTTGCTCCTGTAATTTGTAACATTAGAACTAGGATATTTTCGATTTTAACGCTGTCAGTGAAGAAAATGCTCTCTGAATCCACTATAGCCGTTGCATTTACAAAAAAACTTAGCAGTAGTTCAAACTGCACAAATTCACAATGCTGTGCAGTCGATGCGGTTCCTCCGTCAAGTTTTGCTTTTCGCTCTGTCACAGGACAAGACTATACGAACTGCCTTATTGAGCAACAATTTAAACAGTCTCTTTTGGGTGTCAACGTGTGGCGTTGCTTCGACGGTGGTGGCGACGGGCACAGCTCTGTCGGAACTGGTCTTTTGCGAAAAGTGGAAGAACTAGGTAATAACGAACCGCGATGGCAGCTCTTATACTATACTTGCTTACATCTTCAAAGAGGGTATAGAAGGCAAACTTATATCACAGTGCATTTTTGAAAAATATTGTTCAGAAATTCCAGAAAGAGAATAGGAAGAAGAAAAAAAACTAACTGCGGTTTGCCCGATTCTGGTATACATGTATAGGAAATACTGAGATATGCGTTAGCTAAAGAGTTGAGCTGAGAGTTACGTGCTCAGTGGTGGGTGGCCTAAGGCGTGCACTCTCTATTTCATTAACGTCATATGTGATCTTCTGCGCTAACCATGCATAAGATGTTTTGCTTCTTTGTTACTACGTAACGTTGCATGCTAATTGTAAGCTGGTTCTGATGTAATGGAGTGATGATCTCAGTTTCTTCTGCTCTTCCATATTATCGTTTAGCGTTTTGAGCTGTCTTCTTGGCACGTAGTTGTAAAAGTATGTGCCTGATAAGTCTGCCTAAATACATGCCGAAATCTTTTAAAGGACACATCTACAATGTGTTGTATAAGCTGCTTGCAGGAGCAGAATCACTCGCTAGTCTAGTGGAAAATCAGAATTTGATTCGCTTAGCTGCATCTATCTATCTTTCCTTCTACTGTAAAAATATTAAAACCATACCCTAAACAAAGGATTATCGTTATTTTCCCTGTTCATTAAAATTTCAGCTTCAGCATTCGTCAGCGTGGCTAATCTATTTGGAGCCAATGTGGACGGATAATTGAAAGAGGCCTGCATGTATGGTTCGGTTGGAAATCCACATAGACCACAGTCTGCGCACCAGGCACACCGATGTTCTGTCGCAACCGATCAGACAGGCTGATTTTTGCGCTGGTGATGCTAACTTTTTGCGTTTTATCGCCTTTTCGTTTTTCACTATTTTCCACGCCATAGTATGTCGTTTAGCTGAAAACAGCCAACAACGACTAGATCCTATATACTCCGGCAATATGCCATGCCTGAGCTGAATGCGGCACGGTCAGGCTCGAGCGGACAAACTATACCTTCCTGAACTCACCCACATCGGTAGGCGCATGGAACGTGATCGCCCATCAAATTGTTATCTACCGCTGTGATAGCTTGAAAGTGATGAAATCACTTCATAGTGGCGGATCCACACCGTTATTTTGCTTACGGGCTGGAACCTAGCCTCTTGCTATCTGCTTTTCTTCGACAGATTAATAACTGTCTGAAAATAAAACCACATCTCTGCCGCATCTATTTTTCCCATTAAATTTTGGTTTCACATCACTTTTAAATTGTATCGGTAGCTATTTTCTAATGACATTTTCGTGTATGCAAATCTATTTCAGCGAGATATTGTTTAAGCATCTGCTTTTTTAATTATATTTTATATAATATTAGTGCTCCTTTTTGATGTGTTGCCCACTTTGTCCCATTAAGCTACCAATAACCGTGCAAGGAAAACGGGAAAAATGAGGTATCTTACCAATACAGGAATACACAATTATATATATCCCTTTTCAATTTTTTCCGGCGTTTAGGCATCTTTCAAAAATTTTCGAACTTATTCTTGGAGGAGGGGGTGGGGGGGAAGCGCCTGAGAATGTGAGAATATCTTCACTCCTTGTTTGCCGTGAAGACAGGTCGAGTTTCGGAAAGGAGGACAAAGCAAGTGATCAGACTCGGACCGAAAAGCCAAGTATTAACGCTATAAAGAGAGAAGAAGCATGCCTTATGGATCTCATGGAACAAATCCTGTAACTGGCAAGGATTACCTGCCTGTTTTTTTAAATTTATTATTTATTATATACACTTTTGATGCGCTAGACAGTACAGTTCATAGAAGAAATACCTGAGAGAATCATGTCACGAAAGCTAAAAAAATCTAGCTTAGCTTATAAGACTTTTTAGAAGAAAAAGTGGGCGTCTTTCTTAGATACGTAAATTATCACGCGGTGTAAAATCCTATGAACTTGAGCAGATATTAGCTGTTTTCATCATCAAGTAGATGAGGTCATTTAGGAAGATAAATGTTTGCGATGTTTGCAGAATGAGTGCTAGAATAAACAAAAAATCCAGAGACTTTAATAGCTGGTCCAAACTAGCTAGCCGACAAAAGCTAACTTTTGCATATAATTAGAAACACATAGTGCTGGATGTGAAATTAGGAAAGAATGTTATTCGCTTTGAAAGTCGACAGTTGCACTTTCGTTAATAAATAGTTCGTCTATTCAATGTAGTAATGGCATTTGCAATATTGCCACTCTACATTATGCTTTTCAATAATTTTCAACTCGCCAAATTGACTGCAGTGATACCAGCAGTGTAATTCGGATAAAGCGGGATTACGCTAGGGCATCTGTCGGAGCTTAACCCAACAAATAAAATTCAAGCAGATCCGTCACAGAGGATTTATGGTGTGTCAGACATCAATTTAAACGGGAGTACACGCAGATGATGACGTTGTATCGTGAGCAGCTTATGAGATAACGTAGAATTCATAATCTGTTACGTTCGAAGGCTATGAAATAGTACAATTTTTCGAATTTCCCTTACTATTTGAACCAAAGGTTTGTGGAACTGTAAGCTCCTATTTTCACTCTACAGTTTTCACCCTTCTAATGAAGATGCTCGTAAAATGAAACCCTGGCTTTAGCAATGGCAGCTCCTGCAGGCCGTCATATCCATGAAAATACGAATTTCCTAGTAAAGGTGTTAGGTTGTTTTAAGTATTTGCTCTAATCTTGGATCTTCTAAGAAGGCGAGAGCAAAAGCTACAAATAGCTAGAGCAAAAACCACTTCTAGACGATCCTTCTTTAGTAGCAGAGTTATTCCAGAATATACGAAATTTAGCAGGTACAGACAATTGCCTAATAATTTTTATTCATTCAAAAAAGCACTTCATAACTACCTTGTCTCCTTGTTAGCTAGAGAATTACCGCCATCCAGCGTTTTTAACCTCCTCCTTTTCTTTTCTTAATGTCTTTCGAGTGCCCATCCTAAGTTTTGTATCATTTTTCCATTTCTTTAATGATGAAGATGGTTTACCGTTTGATAAACAAATGAAAAAATAACCTTCGTCTGCTTGCTTCTGTTGGAAGGTTATCAAATAATGGAGGCTATGTTTTAAAGGCAGTGTAAGCGGAAAACAAAGGTTTTCGTATTTCTGTCCGAAACGTGAGTCCCGAGCCTCTTCATTAAAGAACTCAGCAAAAAAGTCCAAAAAGTTGACACCTTCGGTGTAGAAAACGACGCCGAAAAGTCTCCTTGAACTCAGAATACGTAACCAAACTGACCAGAAACAATAGCATTAACAAATGGAAAGAAATGCAAGTGGAACTTGCAGCAGCTAGCTTATTCCTTGATAAGCAGTCTAGGTATGATGAATATTACATGTCAATACAGAGCTAAGTCTTTCAACTCCTAGCAAATGTCGTCTTGTCGCAGAAGCGATTTCATGGTAACTACTTCGTTTTTCTCCGTTTTTCCTGTCGCAATGGTGCAAATGCATTCGAACTTTACTTTAAGCTTAGGAAAAATATACATTTGTTCTGCGCATATACTGCCTTTAAATGTAGTGCTCCGCAAGATCTGATTTCGTGCAAGTTGATACCAAATTGGGTGTATTGATCGCTTCTAAGTGGAAGATATGAATTTTCATAGCATACGGATTCATTTGTACATTTCCAGAAGTCTCTCGCTCTCTATGCTTCTTTAACCTCATACTCTCATGTTATTGCGTAGCTGATCTCATAATATCCGATTAAGCTACGTCAAATTCCTCCACTTGAGAAGTTCGGAGATAGGAATAGCATAAGCGCTTCTTCAAGAATTATTACCGCATAAACACCTCAAATCAAGTCGAGCCGCTTTGAGCCGAGTTTACTGCTCTTCTACTCTTGTTGACGCAACTATAGATGAAAGTAGATGAAGAAGAGCTTTGGATTTGAATAACGCACTAAGACTTAGATATTCCAAAACATATAATATTATACTAGATATGTACAGAGTTTTCTGCGACATCAACAATTTGCCGGAAATGCAAAAAATATGTTTGTCTACTTGAATAATCACTTTTGCGCAGAATACTTAAGAAGATTTGATGATATTGGATCAAAAATTGATGGTTTTCAACAGGAGATCCCGGACCATTTTCCGCCGTAGGCCCCGCAGCGTTGCTGCATCGCGTCTAGATTGGCTCACAGTGGCCAAAAACGTGAAAGCGAAGCAAGGGGTGGTAAAACCCAAGCATCATTTTGGAAGTGGCTCAACCTATGCCTGATCGCTGGTATTTTCGCATTCGTGACCCTCTGAAGGGCTCTTAATCCCGGTTCTCCCTGTTTCCGACTCATGAAGATCTGCCATAGTTTGAACATCTTACTGCATTCCGCATAGCGATGCTTATTGTGCGCTTTCAGCGTACCAGCGCATTTTCTTGTGTCGAATAATTGGCTAGTAAGTAGCGAGAAAGTTTGATATAACCGCTCGAGAGGTGTGGAAACGAAACGCGTGGAGGGAATGATTTCGCTATGAAAGGACGATACCGAAATTGCGAAATGAGTTACTCCCAAGAATCCAGAAACGAACAACGGAAATGAGTGTTTATCTATAACGAGTGAATATATACCGGTCTACATTGTTATGCGACGTGTGAACGAACGAGGATTGGATGCAGACCTCTATCATTTTCGCAACGGTATTACATAGGAGGACTTCTACGCAATACTTCAGTTCAACCATAGGTTCGCGCTGTACGAGATTTTTCGGTTCAGTATTTCTCACCGAAGGCAGAGTGCAACACAGCTAAATAAAATGCCTTCATTGGCCCCAGTTACGGACCGAAAAGACAACGAGGGGATCGAAACGTAGGGCCGAAATAAACGTTCTGCCAAACAACGTGTGAAAATGCAGGATGCATATGGATGGAAGCTGATGATGAGGATTCCCCAGTCTTTAATTTCATATGCTTGTGATTCATGGCACCTAAGCGTGCAATTTCCGAGCATTCTTATTTTCAAAATGGGTGTGGGTGTCGTCAAGATCGAAACAAAAATCTTGTGTCCAGGGATGCTACGTATCAGCCGCTTGAACAGACCAATTGATCGCTATGCCTTATCACAGTGTTCTTGTTCTTGTGAACTGATCCCACCACCATTCTCTTGCAAGGCAGTGCACTCACTGTTCGATCTCAAGAGACCGTGCTCCTTTGCTAGAAGTTGAACCATGATCAGACATGTCTGTTCAAAGTAATATACGAACACTTTGTGATAAGCCATAGGGATTAAATACTATCAATCATGTCTATTCAAACTGTTGACACACCACTCCAGAAATAAGTAGTCAGCACAAAGCGAGGACAACACTTTACTGTGGCGGACAAAAGTTTAGCAATTTTTTTCTTTTCGGCTTTTCTCAAAAGTTTCCTTTTTTCCTTCTGCTAGGTATAGTATAAATAATTGAAGAAGATGTAAGAAATGCGACCACACAGGCGAAAACTGCACCAAAAAATTGACATTTATTTTTGAAAGTTGCGGACAAAAATTTAGCAATTTTTAGTTCTATGACAAATCTGGCAAAAACTGGTGAAACTAGCGGAATTTATAAGGATCTTTTGATACATTGGGGATAACTGGATGCGACGACAACCACTGCAAGACGTGGATCGCATAGGAAGTTAAGTTTCCTACTTGTAAATCGCTTGCACCTCTTTTGGGAGAAAACCGAATCTTTTGTTAGCGTTTTTGACTCTGATAGGTCTAATTTTCATGCTTTGTACACTCCATTGGCTTTCTTGACGACTTTCGAAGCCCTAGCTGGTCCATGCCGTAATGCTTACTTGTTCTGAACATACTCCATACCCCATACTTTTAAGCAAGACCGGAATTATGCTCTGAATCGTCATCCTGCTGAGAAACTCAGGATTTAAATATTGTAGAGAGAACAAGTGGTAACATCACACTGCGGAATATGTTTTGACATACAGCGGAGCCCATCGGACACAAAATCTTGTGCTCTGGGGCTAGTTGCGGACATATCGAAAGGGCCCCATATCATTAGATCACCTTCGTAACCTGTACTATGTCTGGCAGAAGAAACTTGGCATTTAGAATTGGGTCCAGCGTTGACTGGGTGGTGGCGAGAAGTCTTGTCAGCACTTAAGAGCAGCAAAGTTGCATGTATAAGGAAAATTTTCCAAAATTTTAATTTTTGAGAAAAGCCGAAAAGGAAAAATGCAAAACTTTCGCCCGCCACTGTATATAATAATCACGCTGCAAATAAGTGGTGCATATGGTTGTGCACAACAGCAACGACTGGTGTCTCCTTCATTTAATTCCAAAATGCTCCTTAAATATGGGAAAGAAATTTCCTATTCCTGTGTACGTCTGAGCTTGCGTTTCTCTTTTTTTGTTGACGTTTCTTCTTCTAGTTTATCTTTCATTGTAGGCACGCCAAATGCTTATTTAATAGAGAATAAATAAAAAATAAAAATAATCTTCTATTATACTGTGCCTTTCAGGTTGTTAAGTGGATCTTTATTTAAAGCTGGCCTGAAGTTTCGACCGTATCGTCGTTTTCAAAGGCCTGAAAGCGATTCGCAGTCATAGACTTGTGATCAAAACCGCCAAACGTCTCTTCTCGCTCTGCCAGTTTTAACTTTCCTTCAAGCTCACCATCTTTGAAAATCGCACGATCATGAACGAACGTCTGTCCGATTTACTGTTGCGGAATGATGGAAAATCCGCACTACCTCTGACTGCCGTTGCGGACAAGTGAACCAGAAATGGAAGTCCGCTTGATATATCAAATCGAATGCTTGACCTGTAATGCGCTGTATGTAGGAGAAACCGGTAGAACACTTAGCGTTCGCATAAATGAGCATCTAGCAAGCAAAAGACGCAGAAGCTTACTTTCACCGCATGGCAAGCATATGAACGACGCGTACGATGGAAATGATTTTGAAATAAAATGCATCATCTTGACGTATGAAAAGGAGATCTCGGCAAGGGAAATGCTCGAAGCGTTCTGGATCTCTGACTTTTTGCCATACGTATCACTGTGTGAGCTATAAACTGTAAACCGTAAACAAGAGGGGACTTCCATTTCTGGTTCACTTGTCCGCAACGGCAATCAGAAGAAGTGCGGATTTTCCATCATTCCGCAACAGTGGATCAGACAGAGGTTCGTTCATGATCGTGCGATTTTCAAGGATGGTGAGCTTGAAGGAAAGTTAAAACTGGCAGAGCGAGAGGAGACGTTTGGCGGTTTTGATCACAAGTCTATGACTGCAAATCGCTTTCAGGCCTTTGAAAACGACGATACGGTCGAAACGTCAGGCCAGCTATAAATAAAGATCCACTTAGCAACCTGGAGGCACAGTATAATAGAAGATTATTTAAACCATGCCCAGGTTAAGAGAAGAAAGAACTTGGAGACTAAAATAAAAATAATATCATCCTAAGTTTTCTGGTTCTTAGTGAATGTGCACTGAATATCATCGCAGAAATCAGCAAGCCAAGTATATTTCAATGTGTCTGCCCATAACCAAGGATCCAAACACGGTATGAAAATTCAAGAACGGGATAAACGGAACTTATCAGCCAAGGTGAGATTAGCCATTAACCATACAAGACATATGCACAGAAATCGTTGCTGCGCGGAAAGGGTTAAATGGTTTGATTAAGCCAAAGAGAGCATTTTAAGCTCTTTTCAACTGCAGTTACGTTAGCGACGGAAAATATGGGATAATTCCCCTTGTTATCGCTATCCTCAGAGCAGAATCTCTTTTGCTGTCTTAGTGCAAGTTCCTTTTATTTTTGGAGAACTCCGTCTGAACACAATATGAACCTAATGAAAATCTCTCAAAATACTGTCCTTAAGCGGATGCATAGCTGTGATTTTGCGCAAGGCAAGTACCCTTTTCTAATTAATTTGGAGAACAGTTGAGGGTTGGCCAAAAAAAAGCGGAAATGTTGAAATGTATAAATTTATTACGATCTTGATGTAGCCGTTTGAATGAATAAAAGATGCGAACATTTCGACAAGCGAATTCGATTTGCAGGAATTTAATGTATCATCGTGACATTTGATGAGATTCAGCATTGCGTCACCTGTGAATGCATCACGATAGCTAGTGTTTCATGGCTAAAAACAAACTCCAAACACCGAGGACAACAAGAAAATAGAAAAAGTTGAAAGTTTCAAAAGCAATCAGCAAAACAGATTTGATCGAAAATGGAATCAAACAGAGGTAGGCCTCTAATTCAATTGCATCCCAATTCTTTTTTTTAAACTTTTGTCTTTTGTGTTTTAATTTTCGTTCTTTTCAACTTTGGTTTCAAATAAATTTTGTGGACAGGGTGCAAAAAATGCATAAATCTCAAAAAATATTTTTTTCGAAATCGGCCTTTAACTAATAAATCGTCTACAAGCCTTGGGTGGTCGTGCGATTTGTTGCTGTGCTTCTGTGAAGTAAAGGTTAGTCCAGGTTACTCTACGCCCTCATCATAACTTCAATTACAATAGATTGCTGTATATCCTAGAAAGATTCACATTCACGAAGCAGTTATGCGAGTTCAGAAGTAGGTCAAACCGTTCGAACGAAAATTGTTCTGATTACATCTGTTTTGGTAAATTTTTTTTCCAGTGAAATTCAATTCAGTGGAGCTGCTTTATTCTCAAGGAAAAAAACAAGTGTTTTCAAGCATATGCACGATAAACTAAAGCAGAAGAATCTTAATTTGATTTTGTTTTAACCCAACCCTTCGTCAGTATTTCTAAGGCAGACATCCAAAAATGGATTTTTCTAGGTCATAGAGCAATTCATCGTGACTGATATATGAAAGGGACGTAGGAGAGATCCTGGATGAAATTCGCCATTAAACTCAATGACGAAAATGGGACCGAACAACTTTTTTCGAGAAACGATGCTGCCTATGCTTAGTTGTAAATATTGAAGGTTAAATGTATCTGGAACTAGGTTTTTCAGAAGGCTGTAATTTCGCTCTAGAACTAGAGAGAGTGAATTTCCTCACATGTTTATTATATCTACAAATTTTGGATTGAAAAACGGGCTGTGAAAAAGCCTTAACAACCAATATCGGTTGCTACTTACAGATCAAAAATGCCAATCGTACATATTTTTCGGAGGAAAGTGTCTCAGAGAGTTTTGCAATTAAAAAATCTCTTTCGTCTAACAATGTACAACACGTGGTGGGCAGAAAATAATGGATATTGAAAAATAGTTTCTCAATCGTATTATAGTTTTTGCAGGAAAAGTCTAAGAATGAAAAGCTGTCCCCAGTTAAGCGAAAGTAACTTAATCAAGTATCAGTACCATATACCATAAACTGCGATACTTCCGTCCAGGGCTTACAGAACTACAGGGGTGGTAACAATTTGGATATAAATAGCTGTTACCAACAACTATAACGCCTATTATAGTTTCTATAACCAGGAAGTCATAAGGGATTAAATCGAGGTTATTTCACTACCGCACTAACTTGGATGACATACCACCACCTAACCTATAGGCAACCGGCACTGCAGGTTATATTCTGGTTATAGCGCTGCCGTAACCGCCGGTTTTATAGATCCCTGTCTTCTATCTCGGTCAATAAGTCGGAATTACCGCAGATAGCGTAAACGGCGAGGAGATCCTGGTTATCGAAAAAGTCCTCCAGAGCACTTTTTGAACGGCAGTTTTGTGGGTACTGTAGGCAGTTGTACGCCAGCAGCACGAGTGGACGCGAGTGTGGGACGCACGCTGACGCCCTCTCCGCGTTCCCAGCGGTGCCCATTTGCATCTGTCGCACCGTTGTGTTGGATTTTGGTAGGTCGTAGATCATCCATCTCACGCAAAAAGTTTATCAATAGATCAGCCTTTCTTCGTGAATATAAGGAAGAAAAATCTTTGAAACACTTCATGCCTCACTTATCGTCTTTTTTCATGAGTCTTTAAAAAGCCATCAGTTTTTTTAAAAAAGAGCGAAATGAATGCGCATGCAGGGCATTGTTTCCAACAACGTCGAAATAGAAAAGTTCCGCGTTGTGAAGGCTGTGACTCATTGCCTAGTACGGGTGCGCAGACTGTGGCGCCAAGATCCTACTCGGATTCGAGTCCCTTGCGGTGCATCCGGTATTGCACTGCAACAGGGGTCTCGCCAAAATTCCTGGTTTGTTCATAAGTACATCCTGGTTTGCAGAATAAACTGGTAGCTATCGCAGTGGTAAACATTGGTAGTTAACTGACGGTATCTATGGAACTGCTATGGCTCTAGGTTGTTCAGCCATGAGCAGACATGTCATTTCATAAAAGTTTCTTTTTGAGCTTGACGCTGATTTCTATCTTGTGAAAAAGAAGGTTTCTGATATTGTCCGCTGTGTTGGTTGTAACAGTAGATATTTTTGCACGTTTATAAGATTGTGTTTGCACAGAAACTCCAAACCTTCAAGCTATATTTTTAGGCAAATGTCGCTGTAGAACGAGCTAAACTCTTATGTAAGATAGTGGCAGAGAGAACATGATTACAGTTATTTATTGCTAGTTAAATATTGCATTAACCTGCAGAAGAAATAGCTTGTTGACGTAGCGATTCGTCAGATTAGGGTGAAAAATCACATTAGTAGAGATGTGAATTTCAAACAGAAATTAAAATGTCTGAGAGCCTAGAATGACCTCTATCAAGCGCTATATTATTATCGAGTAAAGCCACCAAGCATATAGTTCACGTCGAAAAATACCACTTCAAGCTCGAGAACATGCGGTAACGGAAAAGGTTATCAACTTTTGGTTTTTGGCCATGACTTGTTCCAGTGTAATCCAATCCTGCTAAAATTTTTGTGGGACTATCCTAGCTGAGTACCAATCAGAAAATATGTAGCACCTGTTGATGTCGTTATTTAGTTTTTTTAACAAATTTTTTAACCGATATTGTTGAAAATGGCTGTTTTGGGTCTTGGAATCTTCGCGATGATAGGGCGTCAAAAAATAATATACGCTTACTTATCATGGTCGGCTGGGTGAAAGAAAGCTAGTGGTTCATGTTTGAGCTTAAGACACAAAAAATCGGTGCGATCAGAAGTGATGGCGACAGAACAAATACGCTCAGTTACCTTTTCGACACTTTGACATCAAGAAGTGGTCCATCTGTGTTTCCTGAGAGATATAAGATCCAAGAAGAACTAATTGTAAAACTCTGCGTCCATTGAGAGCACATAATGTGGAGATGTGGCAATAGCGACGTAATTCGTGCCAGCAAAGAACATGTCCCTCTCACTATCCTCGATGTTCCCTGGGTATACTTGGGTTTTATAATTTTTGTGAAATGCATGCGCGTCGTCAGATGTCGTATGCAGATTGCTACACTCAAGATATGACTTCTTGGTGAAAGCTAGCTAATCATCCTGATGAATCGCTCGATCAAGATAAGGTGGTTGCTGGAGTTGACCCATATCACTTATGCCCTCTACTACACACTTCCTTCGGTATGCCTAATATGGCAGAGTTTTGCAACTAGCCCTTCTTGGATCTTATGTCTCTTCAGAAAACACAGATGGAGCACTTGTTGATGCCAAAACATCGAAAGGTGACTGAGTGTATTTGTTCTGTCGCCATCACTTCTGATCACCGCGATTTTCTGTGAATTAAGCTTAAATATGAAGCACTAGCTCTCTTTCATCCAGACGACTACAATGGGTAAGCGCATAGCATACTGGTTTTTGAAGCCCTATCGCCGCGAAAATTCCAAGGCCCAAAATAGCCTTTTTCAATAATATCAGTCAAAAAATATTTGTTAAATCCTAAATAACGACATCAATAGGTGCTGCATATTTTCTGATTGGTACTCAGCTAGGATAGTTCCACAAAAATTTCAGCAGGATTGGATTGCACTGGAACAAGTTATGGCCAAAAAACCAAAAGTTGACAACCTTTTAGCCGGTACTGTATTAAAGAAGAAAGAAGTATAGAAATAGAATAGAATATAGAAAGAGTATAGAAAATAAAGCTTGCGCTCTTACTGCGAAACTGATTGATTCCGAGGAACATTTCATAGCGAAAGGCTTGCGTATGAAATGCAGCATGTGTGGAATAAACTGTTGAATTTCGAATTTGACAAAGCTGCCAGTTGCACATCCTCGTAAAAAACGGCATAAATTAGGAACAGCGGTGCAGCATAGAAGTACGGCCCCCTGACCTACTTTAGAGCAATTGATTGTTTCTTGGCTGGTACCTATTATAACTCAAACACATGCATATTATGGCAGAATTTCAGCGTAAAGTAGAGTTTTTTGACCGTTTTTTTCGAAATTTCAGGCAGGTAAGTGTTTTTTCACTTCTAGTGCCACAACATCGGTTCTTCACAGATTCAGTTACGGCGAAATATTTGTCATCGTAAAAGAAAGAGGTAAAGGTGCGTATATATAAGAATTGGAAACTAAAAGTAGAAAAGGCAAAAAGTCGGTGAAGTGAGTGATGGCATCATACCTTATTGCTCGGCTTCGAATTTGCTAATTTAAATACGAATTGACATTGAATATAAAAAACGGACGCAGCTGCAAAAGAAATAGACGAACTGCTCTGGCAACAAAACTGCTTATTGAAAGTTGTTTACTGTTAAACAAGCTGTAAAAGCAACAGCAACAGAAGCCAGCTAATTGAAGTATTGCTTTTATTTGTCATGTGCGGCATCTCTCAAGCGATCACGAAGCCAAAGGTGGTGTGAAAAAGGCAGAAGTATGGATCTCTGAATTTCAGGCAAATAATCCTATTCTTCGAGTTCCACAACAAATCATTCTATAATTTTAATTCATATCATGTGCTTGATTTTTGCTAATTTGTTCAGCATTGGTTAGGTGTCTGATTTGCGCCTCAATTTTAAAATGTTAATTTGATTTCTTTTTTTTCAAATTATTGCTTCGACAGCTGCATCTGCAACGGTTTTTTTTCAAAATAATCGTGAAGTGGGAGAAGGAAGGTCGCGAAAAATTTTCACGTTATTCTCAGAGATAAAGAGGAAAACCAGTTAGCAAGACGGAAGATATTAACTTTGTAGAGCTTTTTTATTTATATAAGTAATTTTTTACTTATTTTATTATATGCTTATCCTTACCACCTTATTACTATCTACGATTTATTTTTGTTTCAATATTTTATTATTTTAACTCATTGTATCCTAATAATTATCGAAGCTTCGAAAAAAAGTAAAGAAGAGCACAATTTATAACGCGACTATTTTTGATTCGGGTTTTCTAAATATCAGCAGTGGCTTACCTTGTCGTGACATCGCACGACTTCTCTTCAAGATTCGCGCCTTTAGCGCAGTGGCAGCGCGCTCTTAAGTAGCAGAGTCGGCCCTTCTCGCGCGTATGTCACGCACGCAGCGGCCCCTATATTCTTCCGCAGCACGCGCGTAAAGCCAGAGGGAAGGACATTCCGTCTGTTGCTTTCGTCCTGGATGGTGCAATCTTGACCTCACTCCCAGTCCGCTGCAGTCTCCAAAGGACTGCTGCTGATTGCTCGTGAGTTTGCGCACCTGCGTCGGACCAGAAGATCGTGGAACCATGGCAGCTTTACTTCGCCGACTACAGTTCCAACTTTGCGAGCGGACTAAGGCTTGCTTTTATTCGTCGCTTCTTTTCGCTTTTATGTTCTCTTCACTGTATTTTCATGTGCACTTGATTTGTGTTCTGCTTGGGGACTATAAAGTGGCTAATGTAGTCTAGTGTGGTTTTGTGTTAGCCTTTCATGTAATCCTTAAATATTCCCCACCTCGCGCTCGTCTGGGTAACAACGGTTTCTCAGAGCTAGGTAGTAGGCCTCTGAGATCGCGCGTGCCTGGGCTCTCGCGCGACGCGTGCGCGCAGCAAGTCTGCACTTGCTTTGCTCGCCGAATCGAACCACCGATGAAGGCCGGAACAGCATACGTGGTGCTCAGAAGTTGAAAACTGCCGATTTCGCTTATTTCACGAAAACAGAAATGAACTACGTCAATCTTGCCGGAAAGAATGCGGAACACTGGAAAATGTTTAACGACTGAAAACCCAAAACGCTTGAGAATTAGCGAGAAAGATTAAAATCGATTAGAATTTTTCAGTGATGGATTTCTTTTCATGAAAGTTCGAAGAAAAGGATGAGGTGAAAACTAGGAAGATAGATGCATTAATTAGACACTCGTGCTCGTTGATGACTGCGTACTGCTGATTGATAGCGGGACTTTGTCGTCAGTAGTGACTGTAACCACCAGCTCTGTGCCTTATAGCGATAGGATTCAACGAATCAACAATGTCTCCACTTTTGGCCTAGCGCAAGGGATAAGCGAATAAGCCGAAAGGAACAACTCACTTGTCTCTCACTCTGCAGATAAAGCGATCCATATGTTTGTAAAATTTCGTAAAATTGCACTACCTCTTAATTTTCATGCAGCTTTCTAATTTTGCGATGTTGTTTTTTACAATAGAAATTCAAGTAAATTATTAAATAAATTTTCTTGTGGTTTTCCTCCTCTTCATTTTCTTTTGTCTAGCAGATCTGCTGCTTGTAGTAACTAAGAAACTTTTTTAAAAAATTAAAATTTCCGCACATTTGTAAGAGCTACAGCATTTTTCAAAACGATTTGACGAACAAACGAATGGGTACATGAAGCAACCGTTTCTGGCCAAGTTGAGGACCATGCAACCCTTCGGAAAATTTTGCTAATCCTGCGGATCCCCGGCGAACAAATGTACAGAGTAGAATTGTAAATTATTAATGCCTTCTCACAAATTCCCCAGGAAGAAGGATACAAGTGGAGGTAGAGAATGAATAGAACTAGTAAGTAATAATAACAAAATCCGCGAGAACTATTCTTGCCGACGGCTTTTCACCTAAGCTCTATGACAAACACTGCTTTGTATGGAATACTGAACGCGAATGATGTGAACCACCTTTATAAAGCAATCTGCGTCAGTAAGCTGCAGGTGCAAAGCAGATTTAGACGCATGATGTCATCAGCAGATTATGACCGTTCCTTCCGATGGCGACCTAGAAAGAGCACTTATTAAGCTGCACTGTTTTATGACGAGCAATGAAAGCAACACTAATACTGCGAATCGCGATGTTTTATGCAAAGCGACTAACTTTAACAGCTTGAAGAAGTCATAAGTTGATGGACAAGACAAGATGCTACGCAAGAACAGGACAAACAAACTGAGTCAAAACAGAGTGCAGTTTAAAAAAAACCTCTTGAAGGTACTAGGTGTTTACTATGCCATTCATGGGATCATTAACCTGGTACGCTAGCAAGAGGTAGCGGTACCATATGAAGGCTATTTCGCAGTTTTCATCAATATCAGGGATTTCTAAAACGTGCTGTTGGAACTGCTGTTTGGCTAAAAAGAAAGGTCTGCTGACTGGGAAGAGTCGAGGGAGGAAGTGGGAAAGAGGCGTACAAACCCTGTAGTCCGACATTTGCATAAGTTTGCGCATTTTATGCCTATTCGTCCGAGTACACCTTTTCTACCCTTTTTTCGTCCCTAAATCCAGAGTGTTTCAGAGGAACTCCGAGTTCAGACTCACTTCTAGAGGGTACGAGGAAAAAGTTTCTCAGAAATCAAGCCGGTAGCTAGAACAAAAGTTCGAGCCCTTCCAGAGGCACCTTGTTTTGCAGAATCATTAAGAAAACGCTTCGTTTGCTGTTTTTCCCGCAGGTATGCTTGAGAAGAGGGGGAGTGCAGGAACACGCTGCAAATTAAATACTGTTAACTATTAACTGAGAGTTTCCGGCAACGAAATCGGCATGTGTGTGCCCTATTCTTGTCCAACTATCTCTAATAGCAGCGCCGTGGCTTAGAACGAGTTCTGATTCCTAGTGGATTTCGCTTGAGTACCACTACCATGAATAGGCACAAATTCGGTACCTCCATTAAAAAAAGTTATGGCTTAGAAGATACCTTCGGTAGGTTTGTCACACTGGCAGATGCCGGGCACCGGCCGACTTCTCTAGTAGAAAAACTGTGTTGATCAGCCAGGGACGAAATTGTGAGATTTTTTTTCATTTTCTCACTTCAACGGTCGTGTTTGAGCTCCTGTCCTACCGTAAATTCATGCGCTCCATAACTCGTCCGCAAATTCGCGTCGGCACAAGCGAAAAAAAATTACCGGAGCGCTGTTCTCCGCCGCGAACTACTTTTTCCGAGGATGTCCTTTATCTCCAGTCTAGCTGCAAGCCGGTTATTCAAAAGTAACTGTCGTCAGCTGAAAATGGGTTGACGCGACGTGTAGGCGACGCGAACACCAAATATCTCTGGCGAAGGTAACCTGAACTACGGATAAAGACAGTAGTGACCTACTCATACTCACTACCACGGCTGTGCAGTCGCCGATAGCCCTACTTACAATTATGTTACAATTTCGCGAAATGAAGTTTTTTAAATAAAAAAATAAGAAGAACGTAAATGTCAAGTTACTTAGATTCGGTATAAATATCTAAAAACGGCGCCGTAGCTTGTATCATTTGATGCATAATACACAAAGTATTCTGTAAAACGGCAGAGCCTGACAATGACATAGTGTTGAAACTTACAGCCATGGCCACATGTAACAAAGAATTCCTGTGTGTTTTACGTACGCTCTCAGATTTCACCCGTTCCGACAGTTGTGTAGTGTCTCCGTCGTTCGAGCGTTCAACACCGAATCACAGTGTACTAAAGTTCCAAAATAATGAAATTCTATACGGCGAAAGAGTCGAAAGGCGAGAAAAAGGCAGAAACCGAGACTTGCTGATGTTACTAAACACTTTGCAAGTTAAAAGCTTATTGATGACAGCTTAATGATGCTCTGTATGAAATTTGCGGGAAAAATAGGCTTTTCATCCAAGATTGCGGTGTCGTGCTTTCTGTGAATGTGATTTAAAAAAAAATAATGTCTCAAATTCTGGGGTCGGAAATGGAGCTGGTTCTTGAGCATATATTCAGAATTATCTATTTATTATCTGCACAAATGGCCAATCTATTCTGAGAAAGTAATTTCGACTGGCGACCTTTCTTTGTGCTTTTTTAACCATGTTAAAGATTAAATCTACAATATATGTACGGGAAACTATAAAAAAATGGTGCGCGAACAGTCAGTATTTGTGCTCATTATGTTTTTCGATTTTTCGCGTAATTCTGTAATAGGAACTCTCATAATAATATAGTATAACTAAACGTGATATAACCAGACCAATATAACTAACATATACTGAGGATCAAAAGTATCTACCAATATGAAAGCATCAGTTGTTAACAATGGTTATTATAGTGACAGTTACAGAAGCTGAGGATCACGGCAAAGACATTTTACAGTAATCCAGCTAATCTGCAATGAAGTGGTTTTAAAAATGATTCGATCATGCGGTGGAATGCTGCACTACCTCACTGGTTTGGCGGTTTTTGTTTAAATTAGAAAAAGCATCCAATCTCAAGGTATTTGCTCGGCAAGGTCACTGAATATGAATTAGCGCAAGGACGGGGGCGGTTATAATCTTGGAGGAGTCTCTCTCTCTTTCTCTCTCTCTCTCTGAATTTACGGACGGTAGCCATTTCATTTTTTCTGAGTTGCTTCGCTTCCGAGTTACGCAGCTGGCCAGAAGAAACTCAACATTTTTTAACAAATTTTGTTATCCATTAAGCTCTTTGATAAGAAAACTGATCTTAGACGATGACGCGAGGGTGAGAGGGGGGGGGGCTTACAGGACAAACTCGTTGCCGCTAGTGAGAAGAATAACGAAGAAGAAAAGTAAAAAAAGCAACATTAACCTTTTCACAAGTAGACCGACCGTGGCTATAAAGAACAAAAAATTTGTTTCCTACTACTTAATCAGGGAACCTCGTGAACTTGATGAAAGGATGACTGCAGCAGCACCGTTATATAGAAGTTAGGCCCGCTAGAGAAACGCGGAAGTGTAAATGCGCCAATTTCTTTTACCTCGGAAGCTACGACGCCATAAAATCTGCTTATTTTGCTTATCACCTGGAATCCACTTTCTTTTTTTTATAAATTAAATCAGATTTAAGTTTAAAAAAACCTACTCGTAAATATTCTGCCTGTTCGGTCCATTGACTGGGGCGCTTGCAAAAAAGTGCTTGATTTAATTTATTTTAAAGGAAACTTAGGCGAAATTTTGAGCATCGTCACTGTCACTAAGGAAGAATCAGGCCTTTCGCACTTCACCGTTTTTTTAGTAGGGTCAGCATCTGCAAAATGGAGGCGGCTTCGCTCGATATCGTTCCGCCAAGTTCGTAAGGTTCATGGTAACCACAACAGTAGGCCATATGGTAATTCCTTTGCTTATTTATTTCTAAGCAGTCTGATCCGTAACATGTTCAAAACACACCAGCGGAGTTTTTTAGCACCAAATCTGAAAGACAGTCAGTCACTTGAATTGCAGCTAAGGTTACAAGAAATAACGGTTATGCGCTACGGCCTAGGTGAACAAGACGACCAGCTTTATCGAATATATATGGCCATGACACAAGCAAAGTTTCTTTCTGCCTGCACATCTCTGTCTAACCAGGTAAACAGCCATCAAAGAACATCTGGTCTAAGCGTAGCCCAGTGAGGATGTGGTTTTGATGAATATTTCGAACGACAACGTAAAACGTCAACTGGTCCATGACAGGCTATATGACAGAGCTTGCGTTTCAAGGAACTTCGTTGTTTGTCCCTTTGGAAAAGTTGAAGTCTGCCGGTTGCTGGGGTCGTTTGATCG
>KN549589.1:53935-64402 GCA_000797555.1 Oesophagostomum dentatum | reverse complement strand
CTTTCCTCAAAGTTCTTCAATCGCGCTTGCGATTGCTACCTGGAGCATGTCTTTTTTCTATTTTTTAAACCCTCAATTATGTTGCTGTGGCGCGCTAATCCCATCTCGCGTTTTTATGCTTTTTTCGCATTTTCGCTCATTTTCGCTGAGGAACGATCTAAAAATTAACCAAGACTATTGAAAATAAAAGAAAATGAGTGGTAAGTAAACAGACTGTGCAAAATTAGTTCCCTGCTTTCAGAGAAAGCTTCGTAAGTGGTTTCATTTTCAAAATATGCTACATTTTCGGATATTTCCTAAAACACCTAATGCCGGGCCCTGGCTACAGTCACTGAAGAGCACGGCGAAAATTCGTTTTTATGTGCAAGGCTAGACGTGCGATAGACATATTATAACACGGCATTTGTCTTTCTGCTGCGCCACTCCACTTGTTACGCAGTTCTGCATGTTTTTGACATGAGCGAACAAGTTTTCTCTTTGAAGCAGCTGAATCTTGGGTGTTTCAGAAAAGGAAACGAAAAGTGAGCAGAACAATGTAATAAATTAGTAAATGTCACCGGCAGAATACTTTAGCCGTACTGACGCTTGCAAGTTCTCATCCCCGTATGTCATGCAAAGCTGCAATCCGTTTCAAGATTGCCGTAATTGTACAGTAGAGCATTTCCTGCTGCCGCTAACTCAGTAATTGCATTAGTCACTCGCAGTTAAATTACCAGCCTTAAACCCATGATCGCAATGCAACGCTTTCCTTGTCTATTTTCAAGCGCCGCCAACATTGCTGCAGGTTATGGGTAAACATCTTCTACGAAGGTATCGAAAAGCATAAATGTTTTCCTTATTTACTTCCTTCATATGTATTCACTATTTGTTGCATTCGTCGTAAGAACACATGAATAGATAACCATAAGGACATTCATAGTGCCACCATACCTCAGACTGTAACATTGTCGATGATGCTGTCGATAGTATAGGGGTGATAGTAATCCTCCCAAACGGCGAGTTCACTGTTGCCGATGAACTCGTAGTTCAATTGGGAGCTCGATGGAGACGACGAGAGGCCCATTTACTTCAGGAATACTCCGCTCTACAAGATGACGGTAAGGTTACTCCGTTTCATCTCGCACTACTGATCCTTAGTCGAAAACCTTTCGGACGTAGTGGTTCATTTGTAAGTTAACTCCTAGGTCTTCGTCATGGTTAGGCAATATTGAACAGGAAAGTATATAACGCGTTGGTTCGATCCGCAGAAACGGCATGTATGCTCAAATTCGCCATACATTTCCTAGTAATTATGCGAGAAACCAAGATCCGAGTAGATCGAGACAAGTTACAGGTACTCAAAGTATAGTGCTAAAAATTGTTGCTAAATGCTTGTTAATCAGGATAAGAATGTTCTATGTCCTAAATATTAACGTCTAGAAAAACCTGAACTAGACAATCGTTACTACGGACGTAGCTCATCGCCACACCAGTTAGTAGCCATTCCAATAAATATTTTCATCGCTATAGGATGGCGTCCTTCACTAAGAACGCTTGTAACTCGTCTGGGTCAGCCATCAGATCTTGGTTTTTTGCATGTTTGCTAAAAATGTCGAACTAAAGTGTGGCAAACTCGATCGTATCGTCGATTTCCCCAGCTTCGCAATTACTGTGATCACTTGCCATATTTTTATTACACGTCATTCCCATGTGTCTGACGTCACTTCCTCTGCGTCTCTGACCCACCTATGATTTATGACTATTGAAATGAAACAATTTGCGATATCGGGGAAATTCGACTATACCGTCGGGTCGGATTCCAATGACCGCCGTGCCACGGCAATGACGTCATCACTACGCCGTGGCAGATCACTCCAACCGTATCTCTGCTAATGTTGGCAAAATGCCAGCGCCAGCCGCAACGCTTCTTCGCACACGCAAATAGAAACGTCATTAGCACCCGCCCTCACGGCATATGCCGTTTCTGCGGATCGACGCTTATTCACTGTCCTAGTGAGAGGGCACGTAACAGAAAAGATGCAGAGAAAAGCACCCCTTTCTAACAAAAGTGTTCTGAGGGACTTTTTGCTGGAGCTCTCGGGCATCGGGGCTTCGAGCATCGCCAAGTGCAGGTGTGCAGGTGCTTTTGCAAAAGAATAGAAGTGGTCCTCATTCGGTCACCGTGAGTTCGCCGTCTGCCTAGCCCATAAGCTTTAAAAAACGTCAACTGCGAGCTCTCTTCACCAAAAACTCCCGGTTGGGGGGACTGCTACCACTCCAGATTGATCTGGTAAAATGTAAACTTTGTACCGAAGGGCACCAAGAGAGTCGCACGAATCGTCATACAACGCCTACTTCCTAACTTTGAGACCAAAAACTGAAATTTTTAAAAATTTTGTCTTGTCATGAGTTTGTTGATTATGTTCTGCTATTCATGTACTACTACTTACTCGTTAATGATTCTTCTAATACCTGAATCCTATTTTGAAGCTGCAGAAACACTGATCTTTGGATTTTTATCAATGCATGCGAAACTTACGTTAGGTCAATTTAAAAATTAGTTGCAACGCTGTGCATCCTGTATAAACCGAAATGTACTGATTTTCGGGGGTGTTTGCGAAATAATTTCACGCTGAACTTCCTAATGAAATACTGTGGTTCATCACTTCAAATTGAGAAGCTACGAATACCTCAGCTAGAAATAGTAATATCTTTACGTAAGGGCAAACTTATGAAGCTTTTAAAGACCTTTGGCATCTTCACTGGTGGAACGTCCTTAATTCTTTCCCAATTTTATATGCAGTATCTCTGCAGCAAGAGAGAATTGTGAATCTTTCTACGTGATTAGAAAGTTTAGAGAAAGCGGCTATCCCCATGTGCTCCACGTGGTCCTATGATAAGTCCAGATTTCCGTATCTTTTCAGTCCAAAGTTCAATCGGAGTTAAAAAATAATGGCATTTAGCTCAGCTTTTTCTGGTTTCATATGATAGAGGATGTCTCTTTGTTTGTTTATCTTAAATGACGCAGTCGAAATGGCGACAAAAAGACAGCTAAAGGAGCACTACGTTGTTGTAAGAAGTAAAGAAGAAACAGTACCACGCTCTTTCTTTTAGATTAGTTTAATACACATCATTGACTGCAACGGTGTTTTTTCGCCTGTTTACGTAAAAGAACTTTATATGGAAGTCTTTTTCCGTTGAAAAAGCACTGTAAAGAAGCCTTATTCTTCGTCCGTTTTTATTCGGAAGCAGTTATTTACTGATTACAATGAAAGGTCTATACATTCTTGATTTGAAAAAGAAAACAAACAGCTGCCTTTGATATTTTAACGAGGAAACCTTGCGGTTATGCCCTGCTTGAGGTTATGCTTGGAGACTCTGCCTTGTTCCCACATTTTGTACTATAACTCTGCACAGCAAATCCTTTATTTTTTACGCTAGCTAAGAAGATTAGCTATCCCTTGGGGGCTTACTATTCAGTTGGACGGATTTTTTCTTCAGTTAAGCAGTGTGCTCTAGATGAAATTATTACCCAAAATGAGGTGTCTTGCAAGGATTTGAATCAATTTTACATTTGGTACACTAAAAGCATCGGAGACTTTTCTTCATGGAGATCTTGTCAATCCGATTCATTTTTATGTGGTTATACGATCTATTTGAAACTCAGTCTGTGGGCCGCAAGATATTAGAGCCACATTTCCTTCTATTACCAAATTATAGTTATTTTATATGATATTGGCTCAGTCAAGCTTTATATTAGATAGACATTAACCCTAGCGATGTGGTTTTTAAGATGCTGCGGAACAACTAAGAGAAGTATCAGTTGGTGTAGGGTGATGTCAGATGTGTAAAATTGGTTAAAGCGCGGATTCTTAACACTTGAGTGTGGAAGCGATCCGATATGTCGGCACAGCGAAAGAAAGTTAAATCGTGATCATTACATCGTCTCGATGCATTTCTCGTCATGAGGAAACTGAGGAAGTTAGTTTCAGGTGAGAGAAAGATCCGAGAATATACGAAGTTATTATCCGTTATTGATCTACTGCTCAGCCTCCATCCGCCGTTTTGATCTAGAAAAAGTAGAATGTTTCTTTTTTAAGTCAAGGTTTTTGTTTCGCGAAGATATGTAATTTCCGTATTTATAAACCACACAGAGGGAGAGCTTGTGAGACAGTTTCTAAAAAATTTTTCGACAGCCTTCACATCAGCTAAAGCTGGTAAGTCTTGCCAAAGCTCTGCTGAGAATTTTTTCATCGGATGTCCGCTGAGTGGACTTTACTACGGACCCATGTCTTTGCGACTTTATGCTTATTTCAAAGATACACAGACATGCGCTGTTCTCGAACTTTTACTCCTGTTAGAGCTGCGCTTCTCTGCGGTTTCAATGTTGCCGTTTAGCGAATTTTAAGTCTGATCTACTGATCTCGAAGTTCTGAAGAGAAACTCTTATGCGTAATAGCAGGCCATCGCTATATACTGCTTTTCAAAAGTTTTCGCGCTTTTGTTCTGCAAACTGATACATATGCATTAACAAGTTTTAAACAGTCACAGAGGACATCCTTGGCTTCTGGCAGCAGCAACGGCATAATTGCAGGACTCGTTTTTGCCACTCCATATAAAAACAAAATAATGCATTGCCAATTTTATGTTGTGGTGCGCCCACATTGAATGATGTCATTCTCTGTTTTGCAACTTAGCTTCGTAGCTCCTGTTTGGAAAAGAAAACTGCCATTTGACTTAGATTCCCATCCGCGAATCTGTTTTGAAAATCTAACCTACGCTAGATTCCACTAATGTATTATTAGTTCAATAGGGTTTTGTGCCGATTCATCTCGTTCTAAACTTAACTTGAACAGCTTTTGCATTCATAAGCAAACACCATGATTTGCGGTAAAGAGCCCGAAATTTCAACCCTACGAGCATACATTAACGCATTTGTATTGGATTTTGTATCTATTCCAGTTGTATCTGTAATAACTTGTTCCAGTTCAGTCTGTCTTTGAATGGTAGTATTTCTTCGATGTCGGCTGGACTCCCTCAGGACTGTCAAGTCATGGCTGCAATGGCGAGGTCACCTATTCTGATATTGAGTTTGTCACTCTGCGATCTATGCTGCGTGATGGCAATACCTCTTCTTACCTACTGGATAGTACGAATATGGAAGATGAAGCTAATGCATTTCAATACAAGGCTACTTGTGTGCTTCCACATCGCGTGGTTGATTGTTCATGTTGCTGGAAGGTAGGCTAAGTATTCCTCCTCAAGATATGAATTTTCAGTTTCTTCACTGAAAAAATTCTTTCCAGAAGATTTGGGTTGCAGGCTATAGATAGATATAAATGATATAGATATAAATGGCTGCTCTTCTTTCATCTTGTCCGCTTCTAGTGGTAGTTTTCATGTCTCTTTAAGATATGCTGTTTTAAGAGTTCAACATTGACAAGATGAAAAAACAGAAATGACAGAAAAGAAACTCCTGATAGCTGTTCCTAAATAGATAGTTGATTCACTTTGATTCTTATGTTGCTGAAAATCTTTTAAACAGTGGACGCTCATGTGAAATATGTCACTGAAATGTCCAAGTGCTAGAGTTTCTGCAATGTCTATAATATGCAGTTGAAGATTTTCAAATTTCGTACCAAAGGTTTTGTAATTAGTTATGATCCAGAAAAAACAGGAACACGTTCAAAAAGGGAAAGGTGAGAGCTTTGACGTCATGTATTAGTAATAATCAAGTTACTCTTCCTCGTTATGTAATTACTCATTACTTATTGTAGGGACAGATCAGCTTTTGTTGAAAGGTTGCGCCAATTTACGCTCCCTAATTTATCCTAACCGAGGCTGACGATTAATTGGCATGTTCTTATGTGATTTTGAACAGTGTATCTTAGTAAAACGAGACATTATGGCGTAAAAGAATGATAAAGAAAACAGGCTACCGGAATGATATAAGCACTAGGACAATAATTTAGGCGTTAAAGCTTCTTCAACAGATCCTATACCTTCTTTCTTTCCTTCTTTCTCCTTTATTTCTTTGAGCGAGTTCATCCTTAAGAAAACAACCGGTTGCCTTGATCGACGTACATTTTCTTTTCAGGGCAGTACTGCATACAACTGACCTGGTAACGTATGCTACTCCTTTTGGGAATGGGTGTGAAATCATGCGCACGAAGAAACAGTAAGTAAATGCCGACTTCAGTATTATTTGCACTGATGCTGTTACTGCTATTTTTTTGATTATGGAAGCTATGCTTACAGATGTTTTCTACTACGTCTTCCCTACAATATTGGTATGGTTGTGTCAAATTGCTCTGCTATTTTTGTATCACTTGAAAGGCTGATTGCTACTCTCAATATAAGAAAATATGAGCACGGTTTTAAAAGTGTTGGATATTATTTGTTGCTGCTACAGGTAGCCTAGAATTTCAAGCCTGCTCTGAAGCATAAAGTCCTCTTGAAGGTGATTCTGGGCAGTTCAATCCTCAGTGTTGTTTATGCTCCGACACGAATGGACATTACACCTTTGCTGTACTGCCAAACCACATCCACGTCAAATTTTATGTGGACTATTTATCCTCTTGGATTTATGTTCGTGCTACAAGTTGTATCTGTAATGATTTTTGAAACTGCCAGTAGGAAAAACAGGGTAAGATGCGTTTTTTCATTATAGCTTTACTGCCGTGTTCAGCTAAAACCAGCCAGGTCAAGTCTTATTTGTGATCGTTTTGCATTCCTCTGAATTTCTTAAAGACATCTCTCACGCTAAAAATGCTTTCGAAGATCTATAAAGCAGATAAACCCTTAGCGGATCTGTAGCTAAACTCCCAACGCTGAAAGCTATAAGCTCAGAATGGCTGGGAAACAGCGCAAATGATTACGATTCCTTGATCAGATTTGAAGTAGGTGGACGAGTTGCATTGACCCGCATGCCCGTTGAACTTAACATAGCCTTTAAATTTTGAGCTACATCAATGAGGAAACCATACCGATTTTACTGCAAAAGCGCATTGCGAAACAACACTACAAAGGAAACATCGAATTCAACCACTGAACCCAGAAAAACACTGCGTAGAACGGCAGAAGATTCCAGCTAAACAGGACTTTCAAAGTCCGAGTCTCAAACAGCCGTACTGAGCCGATAAAAACACTTATCGGCATGATAAGGGCTTTGAATTCACTGCGGACGATGCGTCGATGTGCAACCAGTGTACATATAACTATAAAATGGCCAAAACATGCAGGATAGATGCTGCAACTTCTACGTTTTGTCCATGATTTCTATTTAGAGCGATTGTGAGACAATCGAATCGAATGACGCCCGTCTTCAGCTCGAAAGCTTATCACATGTGAAATTCACGATTCACGCATCGTTATATAAAACAGCAGCCTTTTGTGTATTGGCAAGTGTTTTCTCGGCTCGGATATTGAAGGTTCGGCCTTCAAAAGTCATGTTCGCTGAAGATCTTCTGTCGTTCTCTGCAGAAATGTTACCAACCTTGTTTTTCGCGTATGCTGCCTTTAAGCGATGGACTTAAAAATGAGTCAGAAATAATCTACTGCGGTTATTGGATTTGACTATGTTTCAACCTACCGGAAAAAGAAACTTTAGAAGCTTCAACCCAGTTAGCCAGACTTGCTCACGTATAGAGGAAACAAAATACGAATCCCAGAAATTGTCATTTCTGTAGATTCTGGGGCAAGCCGTGAAGTGCATGTATAACGCAAAACTCGTTCAAAGTCTTTCACAAATACTCACTGAGAAAACCTAAATAATGCGAGTTTTTGCAGTTTCATACTTTGAACGATGTATCTGTATTGCACAGGTCCAAAAATGATCTTTAACGCCAAAATCAAAAAAGTGGTCTTAGCATGGATGCTGCGTTTGAACGCAAAATTTTACTAAAGATTGTTTGAGCCTGTGAAAATGCTGCGTAAGAAAACATACCTATTTAGACCTTATCTCATTTCTTTACACAGTAGAGCATTCTAGGCACATTTCAGAGATTCTCAATATCGCACTCTGATGGTTACAATTCGTTATCTAGGAGGTATCAGATCGAGGAAAACCTGTGGTAAATTTTCAAATGTTCGTTAATCACATGTTACTGGAAAAAAAACTAGTGAACATCAAGGCTTTGCGTGAAAAAATGTTTATAGTCAGTAAAAATCGCTCGTCCTTCAATTTGGGCGCAGATTATAAAGTCGTTCAATTATTTGGCCTTTTAAGTGCGTTAACTGTTTGAGCCGTTAACTGTTCCATACTGTACCCACAAAACAGTACGAAACACCTTTTTTGCACCCGAGGTATACTAGGTTAGGTATGCGCCTATTAAATGGGGTATCATTTACACTAGATGCAAATTAATGAGTCTGAGTAACTCGCCTAACGCGCTTTATCAGTGGACTTTCCAGCAATGTTCTCCTTCTAAAGAGCTTGGAAAAATAAGAAATTCATTTTGCAAGGACCAATCTGATAATGAAAGTTTCGCCCCTCTCATCTTTTCAAAAAAGTTCTAAGTTTTGATATTCGCGCCGAAATTTTACTTCCATCGATGTACACCATCTTCCATTAGCACGTTCCAGCTGATAGCTTCGTCACCAACACAAGTGGGAGTCACGCATGACTGGATGGTATGGGCCAAGCATCGACCATCCAGGTGCGGACCATTCAGCGCCTAAGAGCCAGACCAAACACGAAAAACCCAAAATCACGGAACGCAGTGTTCACTGGGATTCTTGCAGTGGGGTTTTTTCCGCAAGGAATGGCCTAGAATTCAGCACGCATTTTTGATCTTTTCTATTTCTGATTAGTTCTCTAGATTATAACACACACCCTGATGATAACATTTTGCCTTTCGCCATATTATTTTTTTCTGTAGCTTTGCCTAATTTACCCCTATTAAGGACTATACGAACACTGAAACTCTTTGTGTATACGAACACAGCATTCGCCGCCACCTATCTTATCGTACTGGACGTCGTTATTTTCTATAACGGACTGTTTTCGAAACCCCTTTACTACTCACTTATTGAAGGTAAGCTGCGCTAGCGTTTAACTTCAACGTTCTAGGCTTTGTTTTCAGTGACAAATATGCTTTATCTATATGCATTGGCACTGCCTCTAGTGTTATGGTGCAACCGCAAGGATGTAAAAAGCCAAATCCACTCTGCTGTTCTTCGCGATGTTTCTACGAGTACAAATCGCGTTTTTGAAGAGTTACAGTTACATTGGGATTCGCATGCAAAGAGCAAGAATCTTGCTAGCAGAATTACACGGAGTAGTGATCGATGTGAAGAGTGTGGGACGTGAAACAATAAATTCTTGTTTTCTATAAATTTCCGATCTTTCATCTACCAATGATCTGAAACTATCCTTTCTCACTAGGTCTATTTATTCTAGAAGCAACATTTAAACTACGTTCCTGTTTTGCGTACATTTTTTCCGTACGAATCCCACGGATTGTCTCTGATAATGATCTGTAACATAAGGTGGGGGGCGGGGAGGTTTCCCCTTTTCTCGCACTGTTTTGCGCAGCTCTTCACATCATGGTCTATAAAACCTTGTTTACATGATCTGATCTTGTTTTTTTCTATATCTATCCCCTCAAGAATAATCTCTTATAATACTTACCTGGTCCCCTTGATGGTTGTTACGGAGCCACCATATCGGCGAAGGAATTCTTATGCATAAGTAATCGTATTCACACAAAACATCCAGCTACAAGATGAAAATAAAGCAAATCTAATTTTTGTGACACAGGCTAGAGTTTACCTGGTTCCTTGATGATAAGTGATAAGTGGCACATATACGCCGTACTCTGAACTATCCACATCGGCGAACTAGTTTCTTTCTTGAGCTAGCGCAGCAACAAACACTAGACTTCCAGAGTACAAACACAAATAGAAAACATATGAGAACTGGCTGATGTGGTCTCAGGTGATTTTGGGAATAACACTTCGCACTGATGTCATGCGTGTGGGCGTACGCGCTGACCGTATGAATGCGTTCTTACAGAACGATAATATGCTGCGCTTGTATCAGTTCTAGATTGATTTCTGTAACGCTAGTACAAGCTGTATATTCTGCGTAAGCAGGCTACGATGAGTGACAATCCCGAGTAAAGTGTCTTTAGTGTTTTCTATGCTATTGACTACAATTAGAGGACACACATTAATCGCTCAACCGATCTTTGTGAACCATGGTGTACGGTTGCCAGGAGGGGAGTGTTAGTGCCTCTATAGACCAAAAATATGTAGTAGTATAGTTCTGCTAATATCCCATTTTGTCTTTGTTTCCTCCATTATTTTAACTACCTCATTTCGTTTATTTATACCTATATGTCGCAAATGAGGGGCACAGAAGCTGTAGGCGTAAATGTCTCAAAAGGAAGTATCAGAAAGCAACTAGTACGGAGCGGAGTTTATAATATTAAGGTGTTATAATATAAATGCGCGCACGATGTTCATATTTTGCTGCACAACCGGCCA
>KN549587.1:68107-79763 GCA_000797555.1 Oesophagostomum dentatum | reverse complement strand
AGTACTTCACTATTGCTGATAGCCGGGTAGCCGCCAGATGGTACACCTAGAAGAAATGGTTTATAGGGAAGCATAATTTCAGCGTGAAGTGAAAAATTTGTACCGTATTTGGGTTGTTGTAGGTCAGTGCATTAGAAACTATAAGCTCCGCATCCGTGCGCATTTCGGTAATGTTTTGATAGGCATCATCTTCGATTTTTTGGCTAAAGTAAGATTAGCTAAACGGTTAAGATCTAACGTCTTTTGAGTTAAATGATTCTAATAAAAAGATGCAAATGAGATGAAGCTGGCTAACCGCATTGTTGAAAAATCCATAGGATGTGCAATAATCGTGTGATAGTCTGGGGCCATTGAAGGTGTCACAGGAAAAGCGAAGTACTCCTCTGGATCTTTAGACATTACCTTCCGTAACAGATGATCGGCCATTAGCTGCAGAGGGGAATACCTGAAAAACCATATTACTTCAAGCCAATACAATACTGCTCAGGGGTAAAAGGAGAATTCGTAAAATAAACAGTAACCGCTCAGAAGAAAACTTCTAAAGCTTACTTTTTCACCGATGGCGTCTTAATTACAGGCTCTGGTGTTTCCGGTGGAGGTGTGGGCTTCTTCTCCTCTTGTTCTGCAGGGGCAGGAGTGGCAGGTTCCTCTAGCATTCCAGCTTTCCTGAGTTTCTCCTTTTCTTTTTCGCGCTGCTTTCTTCTCGCTGAGTAATCCGTTAAGTGTGCACGTCTTCGGGCCTGACAAGGATAAAAATTGCAGTTACAAGACTCTTAGTATTAGGCACTGCTTGGAAATCCTAAGCTAATTACAACAATACCTTCTTTTTGGGCTTTCCAGGAGTTTCACTGCCGGTGGTCTCCTCGGTACCAGAATCTTCTTCGTTGTCGCCCATCTGAAGCAAATATCTTTCCTCTGGTGGAAGAGCACGCTCACGTTTGGGTTTAGCAAATTAGGTGTAAGTGCCGTTTTTGATCTCCTGGTGGAACTATTCTTTAGGTAGATACAGGTATATTACATATGCGCAAAGTCTCAAAATTATAGCACATTTTTCGTTTTATCTAAGTCATGGCCGAAACAAAAAATCCGACTACTTATTCTCGTTAAAGCAATGAACCGAGAGCTAATTTAGCCATATAAATGGGATTCTTTAAACAGAAAAAGGTTCCCCCAAAAATTGGCCTTTTTTTGCATCGACCCTGTTTTGCTGATATCAGCCACGGGAATGGCGTGTCAACACGATAATAATAATGAAGAAAAACCCTCAAATTATGAATTTTCGAAGGACTTGCAAGTGAACCGAAACATCAGAAACGGATGACTCAATCCCTGCGATCAGGTATGCCAAATTACTTATTGCCCTCTGCAAGTAGCCGTGTTTGTGTGGCAGCTTTCAGTGAACGGCTAGGATTTACATCTGGCCGCTACTATACCCTCTGTTTCACAACTGTGGCAGATTCTGAACCGCGTGCGCAATAGGCTTCGTGCATCGGGCTGACGGTGGAACAGAGGTCGATCAGCTGACTTTATTGCTTTTTGGCGAGGAGATAAATCTTCTGTGCCCTATGGTGGCTTTTTTGATTACTAGGTTTTTCAACAAAATAAGCTCAACTTCTCCCCAAAACAGGATCAAATTCAGTTGACCCATCTCTGCTCCATCATCAGGTTATCCGCGCCTTTTTGCGCGCGTGGCTCAGAATCTGCCTCAGCCATGAAAGATAGGGTAGATGAAGTTACAGCCATCGAAAATGCGTGCGCATGACTCGTTAACTTATATTCATATTAGGAAGGAAAAGGAATTGATTAAAACATATTCTAAAATATTAAAACTTGAGATCAATTCCAAATGATGCAGACAAAAAAGAAACAAAAAGCCACTAAATGCAAAATCATTCGCCGAACCTCACTATCCTGCCGCTCGCTTCCGCTTTCACGTTCCTCCTCTGACTCGTCTTCATGTTTTCTTTTCGCACTCTGCCTCAGCGCCGATACCCGAGGGGTCCCTAAAATCTTTTAAAAATTTAGTGAGAAGCGCGAGTCGACATGGCAAACTTACGAGGAGGCCTGGCAGCTGGCGGCGGCTTCCTAACAGTTGGAGGGACTCCAACCATTGAACGACGTTCATGTCGCTCCTCCTCACCCATAATCTGAAGAAAAGTGCTGCTTTCCTCAGGAAAATTATTGTCAAGGGATATGAACATGAAAGATGAAAATGGCGAAGGCAGATGAAGAACTACAACAGAAGCAGCTTCAAAATAAAGCCAGGATTTTGTAAATTCGATGTGCAACAAGGATATCTATGCGCTCAAATATAAAATGGTTCAATATGATTAAATCATGTAAGTAAATGTGTAGTGAACATCGTAACAAAAGGCGAATAAGAAAACAGATAAAATAACGCTAAATCTTTAGTAAAAGGCGAAAGATTTTCTCGGTTAAACGCAAAGGAGCCAGAGATTCAGAGAATCGCTTCATAAACAACAGAAAATGGTTTAAAAACATCAGAAAAAATGCGTGTCTTTGCTCAAGTTCTTTCAACACTGATCAGAGGAAAAGAAAGCAGAATAAACGTAAGAAGAAAGAAGATATTCACGTCTTTCTCTACACTAATAAAATCCTAAACTTTAACGGCTTCAAAAATCACCCGTATAGCAGAATAAGTCTTCATAAGTCTTCAAATGGAGAGAAAATCAGCAATATGACAATAAACACTCAAGAATTTGCATAAAACAGTCCGAAAAAAAGCTTGAAAAGCTGTAAAACAAAATTTTGATTCAAGCGGACGAGTTTCCTCGCGCGCGTCGGAGACGCTCTCAAAACTGCGAACGGAGCACGAAATCCTCCGTCGCCGGGCAACGTCCAAAGTGCAGCGCAGTCGCTAGAAAGTGCTGATAAACTATGAATTCACTACACAGTCGGGAATTCCCTAAACTACTAAAAGTGCCTTTTCAGGACACTTTTAGTATAGTTCAGAGAACTTCCGAGAAAAAAAAAACAGCATTTTTAATCTGTTTGTAAGGTTCGCGTGGAAATTTTGACTTCAGAGGCAATTCTGGCTGGGTTGCTTGAAAATACGTAAATTTAGTGGAAACTTTCATCGAATTTACAGACGTAGGCAAAACCTAACCATTTTAATAAAGTTCCTCTTTGGGAATAACTAGGGGTCTGAGGAAGATTCATGTTGGAACTTTGATTCAGATGGTGGCCACCTTATGCTATAACGATGTTTGGTGGATAAGTTCTTAGTACTCTAACATATCCTCGGAACTAGTCCAATCATCTGAGAAAGTCTAAGTAACAAGACGTTTGCTATGCTACATTACACATTTCTTCACGGCATCTTAACTGGATTGGCCTCTTTCCTATGCTGGAGTTGAAAAGTCGGTGCGAAGTTGTATTGGGTGTAATTACACAAGTCAAAGAAAAAGGTGTCACTAGATTAGCCATGGCGCAGGACTGCTGACGAACTGTTTCTGTTGGCAGCCGGTCTTGAGTGGAATTTTGAGCCATGGCTAAGGATTTCTGTAAACTTTAAACCAACGCAATTTTTCCCCAGATGTCCTGCAGGATCATTCCGTAGTCGAGAAAACATGCTAGTTTTAGAGAACGAATCATCTTGAAAGGGAAATCTCTACAAGTAAAAGCTACGATGCTTAAAAGTTTTATATAAACCCAGAATTGGAGCATGAGGTGGAGCCTGCAGGTGTGTTTACGCCTATGCACACGAAAGGGCATAGAAAATAAAATCACAGAAGCGTAACATGTAGATTCTATTGTGGCACCGTAGTTTGTAGTGCCGTAGCTTTCATTAGCAGGAAATCACTTCTCGGCAAAGATTTTTTCTTTGGCGAGCGTATACTCGAGTTGGAAAGCCGGCGCACGCCGCGCAGACTGTGCAGTTGCAGACTAAGGGGCATATCTTGAAAATGAAAGCGTTTTTACAGACCTGCACATTTGCGGGGGCCATCCCTTCACGTATGCCATAGAGCCGACGAAGTATCACAACTGTAGGACGCACACTGGCAGAGTTAGTTAGAACCCCTTGTTCGTAGTTGCACACCGCCCAACTATATCTCTGCGCGCAGAATATTATTCTTTTGAGGAGATCACTCGTAAAACACATACTTTCCACGATATTTGGCAATTCTCGCTATACGACAATGACACATAGTATCAATTTCGAAACGAGCTAGACATAGTGAGCCAGAAAGTCTCAAGATTGGTAGTTTTATATCTTGTTTCTTTGAACTTTCAGTTGCTCCACGCTGCTCCAGGGGAATGAGATCTCTTGATTCGCAGAGTTTCTTCAGGAATATCCTCGTGAATTTTTTAGGAGGGCGTGAATCTAGAGCATTTGACATAAGGGATATAGGATGAACAATTCTAGACAAAAAGTGTTTTTTTGCAGTTGTAACAAAGAGATATACTCTTTTTCGCGGACTATGACCAGCGAGGTGGGCGGGGTGAGACACCTGATGGAACGCTGCGCCTGTCCAAACTAATCGATTGATTGAACTAATGTTCGCTGTTTGAATCAATGTGGGCACGCGCGGCGTTCCGTCGGATGCCTGGCCCCGCCCACCTCACTGGTCATAATCCGCGAAAGATAGAGTGCAGTTTGCCTCAACTCCTTCATAGCTCTTCTGTAGTTGTACGCAAACAGGCGGCCGACGCGGGCTAGCAGGTTAGGTAACTTCTGGCAGAAGAGCTGAATGGTGAACATATTTCAGGATAAATGCATCCCTTTAATATTCTGAGACTAGAGGCTGGGAAACTACCTTTGCTCGTCAATTTTTAGACATCACTGTACGTACTGTTTGCTTAAATCAAGTATAGACGCAGAAACACCACACGCCGAGCAAAATATCGTCACGTGAAGTAATCAAAATCTCCTCCTTGGATGTGCTCCGCCTCCCTGCCTCTGACCATGTCGACGATTTTCGTGTCTACACTTGTCTCAGTGGTACTGTATTTGGAATAAGCTCAGCAGATAATCTTAGAAATTTATCCTTCAAATATTTTCATTCTCTCAGTTCAATTTTTAAGCACTTATCGCGATCCTAGTGATCTTTTTTTCCGGGTAGAGCTATAGCTAGAGCCATTAGCATCCACTAATGCTGAAGGATTCAAGTATCAAGTGTTTTCGCATCCCTGTAGAACGTGGCCGTCGCCAAAAAACCTGCTCTCCTACAGCAGTGTAAACGTCGAGAAGAAATGTAGCTAAGGATAGGATAAGGCGGTGCCTTTCACTGCCATGCCGATCACTTACGGCCCGTACGGGTTCTGGCCAACACACACGCCGATGTTTGATGCAGCTCAGCCTTGATTCCTGTCTTTTTTTGTGGACGAATTTTAATTCCCCGGCAATCATTATCGTCTCATTCCTAACAACCTTCACGTTTCAGGGTCATTGGCGATGACCGGGCATCGTCGCGCTATTCTTCACAGCTCATTGAACTCGTTTTCTGTGGATATTACGCTCTTTGCACTGGAAAATCGATAGATTTTCCAAATTTCAATATTTATAGAATGATATTGCAACTCCAACAAATCTTTATCCTGGTAGCTGATGAGAACCAAAGTATTGTAATAAGATAGAAAATGTGTTCCTGCAAATGTGGCGTAGTCTTTGTAGGTGTATTTTAAAATTTAAAAACAATTATATATGTATTTCCTCTCTTAATACTAAAGAAATTAAAGTCGCTGTTCCAGAACTTCTTGAGTTTCTTCAGAGTTCTTATTGAAACTAGTTCAGCTCAATCGCAAAAATATCTTACTATGAACTTCTGCTATGGTTGCTACTGCAGGGACCTGCACCCGCCGCCCACGCGACAGGAACTCCATCCGTAATTGCACACCAGTTACTGTCTCCTCAAGTAGTCTGCGGACGCATGTATCTTGTGGAGCGGGATCGCCAGACATCTCTGACCACGGCCACCAACGCGTCTAAACGCGTTGATCAGAATGTGTGTCCGCAGACTATTGGAGGAGACAGTAGGCACAGGCATACTGAGCAGCGACACTTATGCGTCCGATCTTAACCTTTGGCCGGTAAACAGCACCGCACCGTTTGACTTAATTACGCCTTAATAGGTGTAAACTGTGCAGCATGTCGAGTGCGAAAGGACCGCCACACCAGTGCCATATGCTTCCGGTATACCCAGAATTTTCTAGAAATTTTTTATTATTTAAGAATTAACGTTGGTATACTATGCATCTACGGTCTTCTCATCTACTAATAGTATTATTCAGTAAGCAAGTTACCAAGGGATAAAGTACACTTGTTCGCTAGCGGACCTCCAACGCTGACTGCGACGCGTACGCACTCGCACCACCCTTTCGATCGTTGAAGTTCCTTGTCTGCACCTCCAGTAATACGACTTGTAAGTGCTTTCTCTTTCGCGGGCTAGGACCAGTGAGGTGGGCAGGGCCATGGCGCCGAACGTGTCAAAATTCAATCAAACGGTGAGCACAGCTCAACGAATTAATTAATTTGTACACGTGCAGCGTCCCGTCAGATGGTCCCGCCCACCTCACTGATCTTAATCCGCGAAAAAGAGAGTAAAGAAAGCAAGCACAGAAGGAAGAACTAACATTTTACCGTTTCTTTATCTTTCTTATTTGTCATATGGGATTATCCTGTGTAATAAAAATCACGTCATATCACATCATATTAACAAGTTATCAACTAGCTCTACAGAGAATTCTGTTAAATGCAACGCATGCGCGTCGCGGTTAAATCTGCAAATTCACCAGTGAACAGAGGTGCAACAAAAACTTTTAGCAATATCTATTGTTCAAACGCTACTTCTGTCGAAAACTATACTAAAGTCAACTTTACAAAAAAAAAAAAACTTCGTCTATAAAAATTAGTTCTAGCCAGCTTTCCCTCCACAATCGCATATTATTAAGAGTATTATTCTTTTCTAAAGCGGACTTTGATCTTTATTCTTCATACATAACTTGGTAAACATGGAAACGAACCAATTCATTTACTAGCGTCCATCACCTGCTGTAATTAAAATGTCATGCGACGCTGTGATTGGTGGATTAGTACCCTGTAAGACGAGAGATCACGCTCTCGTTGGTTCCTGTGTCGCATTACACAGTAGATATCTGCTGTTACTACTACGATAACATCAGTTTGCTATGTATGTTTTTCACTTCTGCAGTTTTTTTTGAATACGACATCCGTGGAGCGTCCTTAAAGGCAGCAGGTTAAAAATGGCATGCTCCTGTCCTTTTAGGAGTGTACAAAAGGGTTCTTGAAATCGCCGAATACGAGGCGGGACCTGAAAATTATAAAAATTGCGAAGATTTCTAAATCTTCTTATCCACTTTCATTTATTTATCACAAAAGTTGACTCATTAGTGTAACTATTGGCTACTATTATTGATAATAGCTATACTTTAAAAAAGAGAAGAAAAAAAAACGCGAAATTCAAACAAGCCGCCACTCAAGTTAGAGAGCATAGTCCCCTCGCAGGACTCCCGATGGGCGGGGCCTAATTGTCGGCTGCAGACAAAGCGCACTATCAACATCGGTTGGTGGTGAAACGGACAGCACAAATCACTGTACGAGTTAAGCTTCTCTGAGATGATATGTTTCGTAACCTCTTATAGAGAAACCTCCATTAAGCAATCTGCTTATGTTCTAGGCTCTTCCACTAGTATGACGTCCATAAGGTGTACTGTCTGCACGCTACAATTAGGCTCCTCCTGCCAGAAGTCCTGTGAAAGCGCTGTACCTCAATTTTTTTGAATCCTGTTCAGCACAAAACATTAAAAAAGGACTTCGTAAGCTTAGAAATCAATGAACGGGAAAACGATGAGATTCTGGGAAAATTCTATGCATAAAAATTAGAGTCATGGCCCACTTTTGTACGAGTTTTCCGTTGCTCATGTACACCGTAAAGCATTCCAGTTCATGTCTTCACTTTTGTATGTGGACGCTAAATGCAGGATCTCTCAGCTTCTTCTGTTTTTCCAAGCTTTCCCACGTTCACTGTAGCCAGCAAGATATCCAGGGCTCGGATTTTCATCGGTCTGTACCGCGGATAAGTATAGATGGCCGTTTTTTCACATATCTACTCTTTGAAGCTCGTTCTGTATGGGGTACGCAGCGCTCTGTCTTTGATCTGCCGACAGTACAACTCGTCCGTATTTCACAGCTTATACTCTCTTTTTCCCTGACTATGACTGGTGAGGTGGGCGGAGCCAGTCACCCATGTGGATGCTCGCCATGGTCAAACATGTTAAAACACGGAAAACTAGCATAATGTTGGTCCGTTCGTTTTGTTTCGACACGCTTTTATGCTTTACAAGTTGCTTTGGACTTCACTTATAGTCCAAATAACCTTGGCCCCGCCCACCCCAGGAGTCATAGTTCGCGAAAAAAGAGTAGAATTTATGGAGAAAAGTTCCTAGTCAGATTTAATTTCTATGCATTTCTACTCCGGCTTTGATTTACTTTGTCAAGGAGTTCTCATTTCGACCAGAACATGGAGAAGAGTTCTGGCGTGAGTGCTGCCCTTAATGTCTATTTTTAGGTAAAGGCCTTTCAGAAGTATCAAGTGGCACTTCACTTTTGCCATTCCATAAATAGCTATGCTTAAACCTCCCATCGGGAAGCAAGATCTCGTAGTATCACTCACCACTGCAAACAACCCTTTTTACCTACACCTAAGCAAGAATTACTAGCACTAGCAATTACGGAGTAAAAAAAAATGTGAACTCGCTTTTCGCGATCTCCAAAGTGAGAGTAAGCAAGAACTCCGAACCCATCAATCTACAGAGGTGTCATTATCGACGTTCCGTATCTGCTCAACTAGCATGACCATCAAGGAACCGACTTAGTACCCAAGAATTTGAGTTCTAGTCCTAAAAGAAGTAGGAAGCCGCGTTGATGAGAAGGCAACAAGAAAGTGATGAAAAGCGGGTCCAGTAGGACCCACTAGTAAAACTTGATCAATCTTGCCACGCGTCATCGGAAACTTCACGGCTACTTTTTCGCACTTTGCATAGACTTGTTATAGTCACCTCTCTATTTAAAGTGACAATTCACGCACTTTTAGTATTCTCGTAGTATGAATGTACTTTTCCTTCTTGGGTGTTCTCTGTCCGATACCATTTGCTTTCGCACATTATCATAGACCAATTTTTGTAAAGCTGTATCACATTTAAGAGTATTATATAGTAGTATTCCAACAGAACAAGCTTAGATATGTGGTTTGCGACCAAATGCGCAGGCGCAGAGCTCGGCCAAAGCACTATTCACAGAGTGGTCGCCTAATGCGCACATGCTGCACATGCACTCGCCGGGTGGCTGTGTCTACACATGACATGAGGTTACAGTACTGAGCTATACTGCACCACCATCTTTTGAATTATATCCAATCATACATCATCAGAGTCCTCAGCGTGATGTTTCCAGAGGCGGGATTAGCGTTGTCGGACGCGAGCAAACTCGTCCAGACCACACCAAACACGCATGGTTTGACGCATATGGGCTTTAAACGAGCTTGCTCGTACCCGACAGCGCTTGCCCCCCTTTGGAAATATTACGCTACGGACCCCATCATCACATAACATCGACTCAAAGAATGAGTTGTTAGTTGAGAAAAAAATAAATTTAAAATAATTTCAAAATTTGAATATAGAAGCGCACCTCAAGCCGCTAGCAAAGCCTAATCTTATGCCAACTTATCTGATGTTTCAATCGATCAGTTGCATTATCGATTAGGCCCATGGATGGCTGGTAAAGTGTTAGCTTACCACTGCAAACCATAAATCGCATTTTTTTAAAAATGAAGTTTAATATGTAGTACTATATTAGTACATAAATTTGTGCGCTTTTCTGACACAGTAACTCTATCCAAAGGATATCTTGGAGTTATATAAGACAGATCATTTAATAATCCTCATACTCCTAAAGAAAATATCTTGAGATCTCTGATTTTGCCCATTCGTTAGAATTTTTGCAGTAAAAAAAAGCATAGGATCTCAGATTGGCCGGTATTATATGGCCACTTTCACCTCTAGCTCTACGATGTCTCAGAACATTTTGTTAGTTAAGCCAAAAAGGTAATTTTGAGAAAAATACATGCTTAAAGGCAGCACCCACGGAAAAAAATCGATTTCGAGATTTTTGCATATTTTATACGCTAGCCGCATGGGTTACCTGAAGCCAAAGTAAGAAAGCACAAAAGTTAAAACTCACCGAAAAGATATCGAAAACGTGCCCATCCCGCTTATCCAAGTTACGAGGGTGAGTGCACGAGTTCTCCGTGGGCTTGCGTGTCGAACAAGTACGCTTGGTGTATCTACGCCAATAGCGCGTCACTCTATGGAGGCCGAACGGAAGAGACAGCAAAATCCCTATCTAGGCCCGAAGGGTATTTGTTCGATGCGCGAGTCCACGGAAAACTCGTCCAATCACCCCCGTAACTTGGATAAGCGGGACGGGCACGTTTTCAACATTTTCTCGGTGAGTTTTAACTTTTCTGCTTTCTTACTTTGGTTCTGCGCAACCCACGCGGCTAGTGTACAAAAAATGCAAAAATCTCAAAATCGATTTTGTCCGTGGGTGCTGCCTTTAACCACCTGTTGTCCCATACGTGGATTTCATCAGAAATGGAAAGGCCACGAATGTTTAGATAAAAGGAGGTTGGACAGAAGGAGGTTCTTAGCCGAGTAGTTCTAAAGTACATTAGAAGGTATTAAAAACAGATATTAAAGAAGAACTGGTTGTCACAAAAAACCGCATAAATAGGTAATAGTTCAAATACATTTTGAATCCTTCTAATTATTAAATATTACAGAAGTTCGACTGCAAAAGCTAATTCTCCCAAGTAACCTTCAGCCCAAACAACAATATTACAGTTGAGTCCAGTCGCGGCGCTCTTTTACCGTAATATCCGCAGTTTAAGCGGTTGAACTTAAGCGTAAGCCTTGATCTAAGCCTAAGCCTAGTCTTAATCAGCTCCTTGGCAAGCTTAAGCTAGATCTAGGCTCAGGCTTAAGCCTAACCGCTTAAATTGCGGAGATTACGATAAGACATTGCCGCGACCGAAGTCAACTTAATATTGTGCCCGAACATAGGTCATGCATCATGTTCAGTTGGCAAAGCCGCCGAATGTCAAGTAGGGTTGCGATAATTTCTTTTGACTGCATAGAACGCCGCGCACACTTAAGAAACTGGATATAGGACAGGAAAAATGGCATAGAGAACGGCATATATGGGTTCAGTGAGGCGGAAACGATACCCTCTATCTTGTCTTGCATTCTCTACGTTCTGTGATCTTTCGTTCTTGAATGCTAGCCGCGCGATCTGCCCAGCTTCCTTATTCAGGATCTTATAATACCAGAAGGCTGTATTCTATTATTCCATTGTGCTCTCTATACAAACAAAAGCGGAACGTTATAGTTCGCCGAAACCGCTTGAAAACAACGACTGAATGAGATACGCCATCGCTGAACGAGACTGTGTGTTCTATGGAAGTCTATGTGTGTGGTGTGATAAGCTTCTTGTAGCCGAAACGGGTTCTGCTTGAGGTCGCGCTACGTCAGCGTCGAGCGGTGGCACTGCGTCGAGCGGCATTCTCGACACACTGCTTAGCCGAATCGACTTTGTCCGCGGCGCAGATTCCTCTTACAA
>KN549586.1:51529-63579 GCA_000797555.1 Oesophagostomum dentatum | reverse complement strand
TCTCTCTTCAGTAGCTGAGATTGTCCTCAGTTTGGTGTCCATACAATACATTTTCAGGGTTGCCACCATCCGAAAGATTAACAAGGGTGAACATAGCTTCTGAGACGATTCAGCTGCATGGTTTCACTTCTTTTTGGTTCTTTTCTAGCTTCGTTCTGCGATCATTCATATCCTTATGGGAAAACATATGGTGTTTAAAATGTAGTGATTTATCTGCGGGAAGGATCCGTAGGACATCCGGTTACTCCCGTGCAGGGTTTTTGCTCTATCTGCCATGGCACTATCTCCGTAAGTGAACAGATTAACATTGTGACAGTGTATTTATTATTAGTACTACATTTAGTCACTCTTTGTCGCGGACTAAGACCAGTGGGATAGAGCGAAGATACCCGACCGAACGCCGTGCGTGTTCAAACTGGTTAAAACACCGAAGGTCAGCTTAATTTTAATCCCTGGCCCCGCCCACCTCCACTGGCCGTAGTCCGCCACAAAGAGAGTATAATACCTTTGAATCGCACAATCACAGTTTGTGCATATTTTTTGCGTAGATCCGATTATCTTTTCATGCCTACCGTATTTCTAGATTCGCGCTAGCTGTTCGCTGTTCTTTCTTTATCTCTTCCCGACTTCGTTCTTCCGGGTCCCTCACGCTTCGCGGTACTTGGACAGTAAGAGAAGTTCTTCTTGGGAAGCTGTAGGATAGGCATACGGTTTAAACTAAGGTACTAGATATGCAAATATAATATGTCATATGTATTACAGTGCCTTAGATGCTCTTTTCTAAATTTGCGAAATGAGCATAATTTGCATCGGAAGCGCTGCATTGCCATAACTCATTTTATAACTTGTTGTTAGTATTAGCATAAATTTCTGCATGTTTGGCATCAGTACGCGCTTTATTGTAGTCAGATATATTCCGGTATTCAAAAATCTGAAAAATACTGATCGTAAGCAATGATGAGATGTTTTATGCCCAAGCTTAGTCGCAGTTAAACATAAGTTGTCGCCTCCTTCCAATTAGAGCTAGTGGGTTGGAGAGAAAATAATGTGCTCTAGCTTTGAAAAATCATAACGTTGTTCCTATGAGAGCAGGAAGGGAACCATTTCATAGTAAGCCGGAGGACTCCTTCCTGCATTCCCAGAAATTGCGTCATCATTAGTCATCGTAGTCTTCCCCTAGTATGGCAGCTAACTTCGTCCCCGACGCATTCATCCTCCAACTTTTCCTATTCACCGTCAGCTCACCACAGACTCGAGGATTTGTACGGCGAAGCCATTGTATCTTACGCCACGGTGAAGCGCTGTTCGCCAGGTTCAAGAAAGGAGACTATCCCTTGATGATGAAGAGAGGTCAGAGCGGTGGTCTATGAAAGTGGATTTGGATGTGCTGGAGAATGTCGTGGAGACCAATCCGTTTAGTACTATTCGATATCTGTCAAGGAAGGTCACGGACCCTCCGGTACGTTTTTAGGAAGTTGTTTAGAAACTCTAGTACTCTGAAAAAAACTCTAAAAAGGCTCATTACTTTCTTTCCAATCTAATAATATTGATAAAATATCTATTGTTCTCGAAATATAGGTGCCACTAATAAGTGGTATAGGTACATTTGGTGAGAATGAACATTCCGCTACAGCAGTGGTTGCATTCAAGATTCTGTGGAAAACACCGGAAGCGATTCGTAAAGCGGCTAGTAAGGATGCGAAACCACTTGCTTTCTTCCACGAGATGCTAATTGTTACAAATGTTTTAGTTATCGCTTTCTTACGCTTGATCCACCGATTCAGAAAATTATAAGACTGCTCACAAAATTGCTCACAAAACTTAAAATGAGCGAAGCTATGGTTCACGAAATCTGAGGCTACGTTTGCGGGTTTCGTTTGCACCAGCCTTTTATAAGTAATAAGTAGTATAAGTAGATCTAAGGTAGAATAAGGTGCGCTTATTTTGGCTACGCCAATTTTTACTTTTATTTTGTGGATAAGAACTAAGTTAGGACAAAGCAAACTTTCCAGCGCGACACTTTTAAGGAGGCATCTACGTTACTCTATGCATGTAAATGAAGTGAAAATCAGAAGATCTTCAGGGCACGAAAAATTATCTCATTAGAGCCAATTACCTAATCTCATTCCATCCCTATTCAGCTTTAAAAGAATAGCTGAATTCTCTTCACATTTAAATCACTCCTTCCCGCAAAGCGCTGATTTCTCTTTGCCCCATATCTGCTCACATCCATTCATATTTTTTCCTCGTAATTAGTTCGCTTGAAGGCTTTAGTCGATAGTTAGTTAGTTTTGCTGTCCTTCACTCTAGAAAGTTCTAGTTTATTAGATAACTCGGCAATGGTGTGCACTTTACTAGTCATCATTCATTTCCTGGGAAATTTGGCGTTTTTAAAACTGCCTGGCTGCAAAACCAAGCAGTCGCGTTAGGCCCATGTGCAAGTTCGAAATTTGACTTCTCAGTACATAAATAGTCACTTTTGCGCCCAATTCTGTGAGTATTTCAGTGCTTGGACCTTATTTGAAAAATTGAAACACGTTCTTTATTAATATCTGATCACCCTGGTTTTTCCAATTCTGGCAAGTTTTACTTCTCAAAGGCTATTAGGTCATTAACAATGAAATGTCCAGTTTCGAGCAAGTTGTTTGACGCTCTATATCTCTTCTGAAAAGAAGTTCGGCAGCCTATGTAGGTAGGATAAGAATTGGCGCAGAGTTCTCTTTCAAAGCATAGTCAGCCTGTGGCGGAGGCTCTTTTCCTAGCAGAGCCGCACGCGCTTCAAGCGGAAGAGGCGAATTTTTAATGCATTTTTTTAAAAATCGCAAAAAATTTCGCAAGACGACCAGCGTTTCGTTGATTCAATGAATATTTTGAGAACTCAAAGTAAAAAAAAATCGCCCCAGAACCAATGTTGCCTTAGCCTTTACAGTCAGAACAGCTACCAAATTGCTAAGCATGGAATACATTCCGCCGACAAAAAATTTGGCTCTCTATATCTCGGCCGAAAAGATAAGCGGATTGGAAGCAGTAAAATCAATCTATTACAGTAATCGGCTCAAGATATTGGTAACGGACTTTTTTTAGCACCTTTTAAGCGATAAGCTATGAAATTTACATGGATGAGTTCAGAATGATGGCCAGATGTGCACTACGTTTTTATTTTCCTTATCACTTCCAAAAAAGGCGTCTTCCAAAATAGGACTTTTTTGTTCTCTCTCAGGAATAGGCAGCTTGGTTGTTTACCAAAATTAACTGTGTTAGCTATCAAATATCAGTGGTGGTATATCGCTGTAGAGTCAGTGTGCAGTAAACACCCAGCCGGACTCTTAATGGGGGGTGATTTAGTTTGGAAAGATAAAGGCAAGGAACAGTCTAGCTGTGTCTTTTTAAAGAGACTTTAGATTAGCATTTTGTGGGTAGCAATGTCTAAATTTTTTTTCATACAGTGCACTATCCTTTTTCTTCACTCTTCAGCTTGGTGAAGGAAGGCTTGCATTTGTTCAGAGTAGTCAGTAACGTTAATCAAAAAGCGCAGTTTTCGCTCTGAGAATATTAGATGGAATTCAAAAGTGTGAGCAAAGAAAGCTACAGAAAAGTCAGAGGTCGGACGATAGGCGGGCAGCGAAAAGCTTATTTTTCAAATCTGCACAGTTTTTTCCCGAAAAGTAAAGCTTCCACACCTCTGTTTGAAGCTAAAGGATTTCTTTTAGATAAATGGGATTGAATGGCTGTTTCATTTCTAAAAAATCGCTGAAACTACGACCCTTTCACATTTATGCCTTAAAAGTCATAAATAGCATCTCCCTTCCTACTCCTTATGTTTATTACAAAAGCTTGCATTTTTCGGATTATTAGATAGAATTAGCCGAAAATGATTCGTGCATTCTTCGGAAAAACCACGATATGGTGGTAGAAGTGCAAGCGAAGTGACCCCCTCCCCCCCAAAAAAAATTCTGAGGTCCGGCGTAGCCGGAATCTCAGACTTGTATATGAGTATCAGCTTTAAATAACCGCGCAAAACTTTTTGCTGCTGCGAGGAGCTCGGGTACACTGCGCAGCAGTCGGCGTTTCAATCCGAAAATCCAATTTTTATGTCTCTTACAAAAAATCATCTAAAATTTTTTGAAGAATAAGAGATCCAGTTTCATTAGAGTTTTGCTGGTACTGAGAAACCAGCTGGCATCAGCTGGCATTGAGAAATTGTGAGATTCCATGATTTTCTTTGGACATGACATTACACTTCAAGGCCAGCGCACACCGAGATGTAACTCGTCCACAAACAGGCTTTGCTTTATACGGCAGTAACGCTGGAAAAGCATTCACTGTCAAAGACAGATTCTCTGGGATATTGCTTATATGCTACGTAGTTTTCAGAAGCGAAATGCCTTTTTAATATAGATTTTTACTCCACTTCCTGCTTAAGGGTACTTGTCGAGGTAGTCCAAAGTCACTTTACCTAAGGCGAAGTCGGTCGAATGACTGAAAGTCACCTTTTATATTATTAATCGCTTCATAAAATCTACTGCTGTCGGTGTCTTCTAGCTAATAAGGGTACTCGTGGATGGCAGGTTAAGGTCAGGATTGCTATTTTTGAGCTTAATGCTTCTTTCGGTCGTTCATTGTTTGAAAAACTGCGAACAAACAACTAATTCCAACACTGGAAACTTTATCGATTGCAGTACTACTTTGGATTTGTTTTCTAGAGTTGCTTCTTATCTCAAATAACCGGAAATATGAAAATTGAGCCGTTTGGTTATCTCTATAGGCCATTCCAATACGCTATGTTAAGGAGGAATTTCTGCAAACTTGTTCTTCAAAATCTGGTTCTTCCACCAGTGGAATACTAGTGCCGAAAATGTGCTATCGTAACTCAGAATTTGCCTTCTTTAAGCTCAAGGTATCGGCCAAAAATATAAGCAACGATCTTAGTCGAAGAGCAATTACAACATTTCCCAAGAAAAGTCTCTTGCTGACAGAAATCGCAACATGGGATCAACTAATTATCCACTTCAATTATGAAGAAATAAAATTTTGGAATTTTTTTAAATCCTGGGAACTGTGGAGCTGCAATGGGGCTTTGTCCTGCTGCAAGAAGAGGTATCCATATTCTTCAACGCCTAAGGCGGCATGGATACTCCGCTCCGCAAATCATAGAGCAGGTTCGTTGCAAGATTCTTAACCACAGAAGAAGCTTGGAACGCTTTCGAACTATTGATTGCGTCATGCGCGCATTAGAAGCGTATTTTTGAGATGTTTATTTTGAACTAAGACTTTCCAGAGTCCCTACGTACCTGGTTGTTTGCGGACTAAGACCAGCGAAGTGGCAGGGCCAGGCACCACCAGATTCCAAACTGGTTAAAACAGCGAGAATCAGCTTAATTTTCACCAGTTTGGACAAGTACGGCGTCCTGCCCCCCGCCACCCTCCTTGTCTTAGTCCGCGAAAAAGAGAGGACATGGTCGTTTCTTCCACCCCGTACCACTCTGGCAAGGAAAAAATTGGGAGTTAAGCTAAGCACTTTCCAACAGTGTCGGAGTTTTTTGAGTTTGTCCTGTCTTATCAGAATAGGGAAGCTTTTAGATATAGAGAGGAAATGAACGTTTGTTCTTCCGACAATAACTTTCACTGCTGTTTAATTCGGTCAGGATTTCTGTGAGAGCACCTCAACAACAGAGAAAATTCATCTTAGCGCTTGATCATATATTGTGTAAATCTTCGAGGAATTTCTATGGATATCATGTCGAAGTAGCGGAAGTGGGAGAGTGCTTCCATGATGGCTAAGGCGTATTCTATTTTTAAAGGGAATTTCGTTATAAGTGCTACACATGTTCGTCTCCCAAAAAAGTCCTTCCCCCCGCCTATCGAAAAACGTTCTTTCGACTGTCTTTGGTATCTGCAAGAAGCCTATATCTTTGCAGCATATTCGAAACAAGTGAACTAGCGGTTGCAAATTTTTTTCCAGTTAGGGTTCCTTTTCGCTAGACTTCAGCCTATTTCACTGCACTTCATAATATTCGTTTGATGTCTGTTGACGTTTCATAAGTAAGACTATGATGTATAACATTTCGCTATGATGTAGTGGGATATGTCCTTGCACAACGTTCTGTTTGACTTTGTCCTTCCAAGCATTCGTTTCAAACACCAGCAGAGCATCCAGTAGGGATGCACAACCAACTTTCTTCATTTTACTGATCTTTCAACATCAATATCTTTTCTCATTTAATCACAAATCCATCCGGTACACTTGAAGAGCACTGTGTTGGTTTCCCACTTGCAAAATTACTTCATATTTGCATCTAAATAGGAAAAAAAGTGAAGGCAAATAATAGATGTTATTTTAAAGAAAGAAAGAAAAGCAAAAGGTAATGGGTAAATTCCGTTTCGCACTGACATCCTTAGACGGAAACTCACCAATGAGTAGGCCTCCGCCTGTGCTCATCAGTAAGGGAGGAAAGGCAGAAAAAAGCCCCTTTTTATTCCTAGAAACTGGCAAAATTCTTTACTTTCAACTATAGGGGGCTGTAAGAGCATGGTATATTAGATTTTTGTGTGACACAAAACTATCAGACATTCTTTTTGTTTTGTAATACCGCGTAGAGGCACTTTAGCGAATCTTATACTTCACTGGACTACCAGCATTCGTACGATACAAAGTTTCGTGGAATTTTTCCAGTTTCCACCATCTATTTTGAGAAATTAGTATTAGTTTTTGTTCTCCAGAACGGCTAGACTTTGAACATTGCCATAGTTGGAACAAGACATAGCTACATTTCGTGCTTGAAGCTCGAATCCGAAACCATCTCATGTTTGCGTCATCCTCTCGTTTTTCTCAGAAATTTTTCAGGGGTTTCCTAAACCCACTAAAGCCATTTCCGAGTGGCAACAGTTTGTGAAGCGCCTACTCTGTTTTTTTAATCTTTCTTCTAGGAAGCTTTTCATCTACCTACTTTAAGTTCTGCTATGTGTTAGATTAGATTTAAGGAATTTGCATCACTTATTCCAGCTATGTAGCAGTGCTTTAGGGCATCGCATGTGCTCAGAACGCCCTTCGAATTCTCGACGGGTTCCTAACGAGATCCCAAAACTAGGCAAGAGTTCAAAAATCTCCGCTCAAGTGCTACTCACATGGCATAGGAGACCACTCCAGAAGACTCCAGAAGATTGGTCACACTATCTAAGCGATCTGACAGACTAGTTGTCCAGAACAGAACATAGATGGTGCTACGAAATCGTTGATGACCGCTCAAAATAGTGCTTCAGCAAAAGTGAGCAACGAGATGGACAGCTCCTACGCAAATTCGCACAAGTATGAACGGCTAATCTTCGTAGTGATTTTCCCCGTAAAGAGGGAAATTTAAGCGGAGATCTTTGAGCCGTGGCTTTCTTTTGGAACTCAAAATGTCCTCAGAGCGTGGGTTCCGTTATTATCTTTGATCTGTGTTAAACATTGGCGTTCAAGCGCATACTCTCTTCTTCGCAGACTATCACTAGTGAGGCGGGCGGTGCAATGCACCAAAGGGGATGCCGGCCGTGTTCAAACAGGTTAAAACACGGAGGACTAGCGTAATGTTGATCCGTTCTTCTCGTTTCGACACGCCTCTATACTTTTCGAGTTGCACTGGATTCCCTTTGTAGTCCAAAGCAAATTTGGTCCCGCCTACCGCACTAGTCATAGTCCGCGAAAAAGAGAGTATACATAAGGACTACTCGTTATTTTGCTTATGCTATACATCCGCCGTACTTTCAGCAGGATTGCACTTCTTGATTGTGATCTTGTTTTGTGATTTAGGCTGTTTAGGCTATTTGATTTTTGAAACCGTTGGGCTTTTCTTTGCACGGTATACAGCACGTATCAGTAATATGTTTGCTTGGTACTGCCCAGTAACTCAGATAAATCAACGTCAACAATAACTTCTGTAAAAACGAAATAAAGCACACCACACACAGTGGAATGGCAGAGAATTAAAAAAAAACTGTCCGATCAAAGAAAGCTCTCCGACTTTTACTTGTCGAAGAAAATTTTCTACTGTTATGCGGCGTAGTACTGCAATATTCTAAAGAGTAGATAAAAAGTTTCTACTCTCTCGATCAAATATTAAACACTTAGAAATCGCTGGAACTTTGTGAGTTTCCCTTAGAGGAAATCTTTCGGTACAAGGTGTGCTTTGAACATCTTCTAGGAAGCAAAGCTTCGCTAAAGCTGAGGATTTCATTTTTAACTAAGTCGAGCACTTTGATTACTGCAACAATCAGCAAACCCTTTTAAACATTTGAAATCCATTTTTAGAACGCCTTGAACTAGCGATGCTTTTCTCTCCTATTGTTAAAAAGTGACGATGGCCAAAAGAAAACGTAGGGTGTTAGCAAATTATGCAGGGTATAGAAGAAAGTCTGCAATGGTAGCGAATTGTCTGAAGAGTATAAAGAATAATGAAAAGTTTTGACCTTTAGTCTGATTTTTCTTATTTTGATAGAGTGGTCTTAATTACGGCCTAAAAGTGGGATTTCAGAGCCACATTTTCCAAAGCGATACCAAAAAAGGAGCATACATGAGATCGGCCAAATTAGCCGCAAAAATTGAATGTCGAGGCTTCGCGCTACACACAGAACGTGCAGATGCCTTGAGCAAAATGCCAGAAAATGTAAGGAAAATTATGGGCACGATAGTTCAAGTTACGTCGACAAGGCTTAACGTTACATGGTGTTTCTAAAGTTGCGGCTTTCTGCTTGGATCTTCTAAAGGTTTCAGTCTTCACTTTCGGTGAGCTCCATTCTGAATTAGTAGGTTCCAGAGCAGTGGTATCTATTTCATATAGCACCTGAATCCCACACTATCAACAGCCCTCTATAGGCTATTCAGAAGTGTTTTTCTTGCTGTCACTACCCTCGTGACGCTCTATGAATCGCCCGGCTCTATTGTTATCGTCGATATCTCGCCTCAGTGAGGATCGCTGCCCTGTTGTTACTCACGTGTGTCAGTGTTAATTTCCACAATGAGCCGCTGCCAATATGGCGTTCACTGACTAATTGCTTTCCATTTCTGCCAAAATCCCCGCTATTTAACGGTTCGTTTTCGCTCTCGGCTCCGTCGACCCAGTCCGCGTTTTTTGCTCACGGCAACTCGGCCGCCCTCCATTCTTCCGCCCTCTCTTGATTGTCCGGATCAAGTTTCGTCGAGCATATTAGACCAGCAATCAGAGTGCGCTTATTAAGGACGCGAAGTCGTCGTTTCGAGACTCGGCACTTCAGCCAATTTTGCTTCGCTGCTCTGGTGGAACTCGGACGACATGGCTCAAGTGACCAAGAGCGCTATGGTGAGTTTTTTCTCTTCATTTTCGCAGCTTTTCATTTTTGCTACGTTTTTAGGTTTTTTGTTCAAATTATCTCCTGTCGAATCTTTTAAATGTTATATTCGAAGCTTCGTTTCTGGGAGTTTCAGCATTGTAACTTTGTGTGATCTAATGTATGTACATTACTAAGTACCGCGGACCATTAAAAGTATTCGAGCGTCAATTTCCGAGATTCACTTACTCTGTACTGTACTACTGCTACTCTTGATAGATAAACAAGCCAAGTGAACCTTGGGCTTTCATTAGGAGTCGAAGAGCTTTTCATTTAACGTAAGGCGAAATCTGTCTACTAAATTCTGTCCAGCAGTATCGTCATTCAAACATTACCGTCATTCTCTATAATTAATTCGATATTTACGATCCGAAGCAGAAAGCCATTTGCAGTGTCTCTAAACAATAATGAGGCTTCATGCAAAAATGTGCAAAAGTACTTCAAAACAGCCTCTATGGAACCATAAATAGCACGAGGATGGCTAGAAATACCAGAAAAATTGTAGGACAGTCGGTAATCTACGGTATCTATTCGGTGCTGGCTACTTAAAAAAAGCAAGTAGAAACAAAAAGGAGCTCTGTATACACACAAAAATTACTATCTACCTTGCAAATAAAGGCAGTGCAGTTCTGACCGTCAATCTTCTGAACGTGTTCCAGTTAGTGGTATAGCTAAGTGACACAAGACGTACGCACTCTTACCCTGTGCTGACGTGGAAGATTCTAGAACCTTCCAATTATGCGAAACTTATTAAGGTCCAATGTTCATCAGGGAACTGAACATTGGACTGTTAATAATTTTCGGTGATCCGTGTGTCAACCCCCGAAACGCAAACCCTTCCTATTGTTGAAGTCCAACGTTGAGATTTCAAAAAAAAAAAAAAACCTGAGAACTGCACCTACTTCCCAGAGTCTCTCTCAGTCAGAAATGGCAGCTAGCTAAGTAGGCGTTCTTGTATGTGTTAATGTTGTTAGTACTATTATTTTCTACTACTTCACTGAGAAGTTGCGAGCTTGCAAAACCTCTTTGAAACATGGATCCCGCCTTTAGGTGCACAGAATAAATCTGCTCACCTATATCGCTTAATAGCTTCACGATGAGATCGAGATTACTAAGAAAAAGGTATGCTCATTAGCGTTATTATTAGACTGTGTAATTAAAGAGAACGGCAGGAAGATAAGCCGAGTGAGTTAAAGGGAAAAAAATCACGCTTTCAGGCGATGTGGCTTTGAAGCAGCCGAATCACTTCTTGCACGTGTTGAACCCGAACCAGGATTGATAGAAATGTCTGTAGCCTAATGTTTCGGCCAAATCGCCTTCATCAACACTTGGAAAGTGAAAACATTTGGGTTTATCACCTCAAACATCTCGCCGCTTGTAAGAAGGGATCAGAAGTTTGGACGAGACCAACCAGAAGGCACCGCTGCCATCTATCCGACCTTTGGGATAGGATATTTTGTAGTAGTCTTGGCTCAATACTTGCCAGACTAGTTTCTAGTAGACCAAGATTCATCGTGTGGCATACCCAGAAAATTTTGCAGAAATTCCGCGGAAGTAGCGCAGAAAAAGCGGTATGTTACCTGCGGTTTTCCTGCGCTCCTCCGGCTGCTTTTCTGCACTTCTTTACGCAGTATGTGAACCTAACAAATCTGCAGCAGTAACAAGTAGAGCTTCCGTCGCTGTGTGCTGTGCATAGCGTCCTAGGATTCAAGAATTCACTGGCACTCACGAGAGAACCGCTTCAGGTAGATCCCCGAACAGCGGCAACAAATAACGTCAGAAGTAGCATCCCCACGACCAATAGTGTTAACCACCATGCGATTTTGGCCGAGTCCTTAATTTAAAAGAGTAACAAGGTGAAAAACCTCGCCTCATTGAGTAAGAAATTCTCCTTATGATGTATATAACCAAAATACCTATATTGAATGACAAATTTTATTGTTTGAAGCAGAAACGAAGGAGAAAATATGACGGTAAGACTAAAGCGCCAGTGGCTGCTAAACATAGTTTTGAGAAGGAATATCCGCTACTCTTGTATCGTAAGCTAAGGAATTCCAAGCTTGTAAGTCGCTTAGATTGAGGACTCGGCTAAAGTTACGTAGCATTTACTGCTACTGGATGGGCACGAATAATTTTGACGCCATTCATTTTCAAAACCCAGGGATCCACTTTAAAGGGTCCCTTTGACAGTGACTCCGGTCTTTTCACTGTGAGACAGTTGCAAACTGTGGTACTTTCGCAGTCTGACCAACCAGCTGGGTCTTCTGATAACTGCTTTTCTTGAGCATGCTTCACCCAGTAAATGGTTGTTCGGTATCTCAAAAAATTTGACTCTCAAAACAGTCTATCTTCCTCGTAAAGTTTTTCTGCACTGGATTTTTTTCTGCGATTTTTCTGCTTGCATTTTCCTCTGGAACCTCTCAAAAGGTTAATCATTTTACGATGACCTTTTCCTGCGGAATTTCTGCCAATCTGTATGTGAGAGTGTTATCTCCTCTCATGCTCTCTTATCAGCTTTTCTCTTCAGAACGTGCTTGTGGAGATTTTTTACTGCTGGAACATCTTATCCGTCCGATAGTCGGAGATATGCTCGAAAAACCTGTTAGAAGCGCTTTTCCACCGTAGAAACACTGCTACTACCTGCTTTGGTTGACATGTTGATGAGGGATTTCCGGCCTTCGCTTCGCTCACAGACACTGGAGACCCGT
>KN549585.1:68971-79139 GCA_000797555.1 Oesophagostomum dentatum | reverse complement strand
ACTGTAGTGCACCGAATGTGCACTACAGCGCACTTCTACTACCCTCACCGTCGTCAAAAGTAGTGGTACACCAGAGCGCACAATCGTGCGCCAGGGTGTCACCTAGGGGCACTATAGCGCAATTTGATTTCCCACTTTTACTTTTACTTCAATTTCAGACTCTGTTTGGTAGACGACCAATGGAATGTGAATATAGACGAGCAGTAGCAGCAGTAGTTTATTGAGACGAGAATAATAATCCGACAAACAATGAATTACGGGGATATTTATGCAGACTGTGGGGGGCGGTGCTGACCTACCTTACGGAATATTGCCGTAGGAAGCAATATGTAGTGTGACACAAAGGCAGCACCACTCCCTCGATGGCACCTTAAGATAGGTGCCAATAGCCTAAAAGTAGGGCAGCAGAAACGCCTGTAGTAATGCCTTCAGGATATACATGTCAACGACAGGTTGTAGAGAAAGTAGGTAAGTTGGAAGTACAAATGTTAGTTATAAGATGCATTAATAAGATGCGTTGTTCACAACGTACTTCATCAATATCGGCATTTTCCTTCTTTTTCTGCAGTTTAGTTCAGTTTTCTCTTCCTCCTCCTTACAGTTGTACCTCTTCAGCATAAAGTCTTTTTATTCAGAATGAAAGGTGTATGGTCCAGATTCAGACCAAAGTGAAGGAAGTGGAGCTTTTCCTTCGGATATCGCACCTATAGCACGGCAGAAATTAGTGCCGCGCGACACGCGATGACGCTATCGTACGTCGCGTGGGCTACCGAAGAAAGGACGCAGACGGGAATTTTATTGCACCTGCCACGGCACTATCTCGTGTTTCTCACGGCAGAACAAGTGTACTGGGACGGTATTTTTCTAGGAGACGCAGGCAGCTAGAAAAATCTCGCTTCGCATGCGGCACTACCGTACTTTCGAGCATGTCAAAATGCAACTAAATATCCAATATCCTGGCACTGACGCGAGGAACTGTACCCGTGGAAGATGATTTGTGAGGATATCAACGAGAGCCCCTATGAGATGTTTGCCATATTAGGAAAATAGCCGTTTAGCAGAAACGAGTACTCCGGAGGAGTATGGTGGACCATTTTCGAGAACAGTCCCAGCTTCGGCTGCGGATCAGCGTTACATCATGCGCTACGGTTCTGCTGAATAGCATAGTATAATACTGGAGCAGTTTGCAGGCCTGGAGGCTCTTGAGGCTCCCGAGACCCCTAAGGCTAGAGGCGTGGGGCCTGAGGCTTGGCTACCGTACTTCCGTTCGTACCTGCCGCGGCACTAACTCGCACCTCCTGCCGCACTAACTCGCATCTGCCGGGGCCTTACCCGGAAGATGCGAATTAGTGCCGCAGCAGGTGCGAAGAATTGTCTGAGTAATGGAGGTAGCCGCTCTATTTGGAAGAATAACACAGTAAAGTCGCCGACAATTCCTCCTCAACAGCGGACGCTCACGTCGCGCCTTTCCGGCGAACCCTACTGAGGCCATCGCTATTTGGACGCTCTTCTAGAATGGTAGTATGAAAATTAGTTTACTGATGAACCTGTAGTGTTGAAAGCACTAGAGATCTTGATATATTCAAAATGCCATAAGGCATTGGTTAGGAACTAGAATCACCATTACAAAATGTGCTTGCTAGGCCACTTTCGTCTTTATATGTGCGTGGCGCAGCAGCTGCCCGAGCAGAAGATTGACCAAAAATAGATGAGGCTGGACGACAAGAAGCATTACGAAAGAAGCAATATCCGAAGGCAATCTTTAGAAAAATGATAAACAACAGTTGTACGCATAAGCGTATAGGTAGGTATAACACTGCGACGATTACGATATCAAGCAGAGCTTTCAACAGCCAAATTCGAAGAACAGATTATCTTAAATTTGATGAAAACAAACGAAAATATGCACAAACACTAATACATCAAAACTGCATCCATATCTAAAATATCTATTCAGCACTGCAAACTGCTGAAGAACAGACACTTCAAACAAGAACAATCTTAAAATGCTTGCGACGACCTTAGCTGCAGAAATATTACACAGCACCTCCGCTTCTAAAATTTCAGAACGTTCCATCTGAATGCCGTTGCACCGATAACGACGGCCAAGCGTATGACTTCTGCTACCATTTGCCGGAACAGAGAAGTATATTTGGGAAAAGATTTTCCTGTGAGCATCTCTCCAAAATAAAAGATCTCGGTAAGTCTTCTCCCCCTGCTATTTACTTTTCTGGTCAAATCCTATAACTGCAAACAATCGAGTTTCTTTGCTGGTTTCTTCTTCCGTAAACGACCAAGTCTAAGAACCGAATAGAAGAAGCAGTTGTTTTTACGGCCTTAGGACAACGGATAGCACTAATAACAAGAGTATACATTATATTAGGTTGAGTCGAAAGTCTTGTCGTAATTTGCGATTTTTCATTTTCAAACCAAATAACTTTAGAGTCAGTGAAGCTCCTGGCCCCAGATATTCAAAGCTGGTGGCCAACGCCCTATGCTTTCTATCGGTTATCTTGTTCGTTAGATTTCTTCATAAGCAAGCATTTTACGATCGAAAAAGACACAATAGTCAAATTTTCGTGCCTCCACGTTGCATAATTATTTCTCCATCCACTCAATTCCTCAACAACGAACAAAATAACTACATGATAGATCAACGTCTTGAGAATACGGGAGATCGCAAGATACTCCTAAGTGTGGCTTCTTTCAAAAATTTCGGGCAGCGTATTTTTGGTGGGGTCGCGCGCACACCCATCGAAATATTATTCTTTCCCTCCAACACTGACGATGACGTAGCTTAGAATGGAAATATTGTCATCGCGTTCCGCAAATCTTTGTCGCCACAGTGTACCACACTTCCGGATGCTCTCACTGCTCTGCAGTAGAATCGGTTTATTTGATGAAAGAAAAAGCTTCTCTAGTGTCGCTTAACTCAAAATTTTCGTGCAGCTCTTATAACGAAGCTGATCCGGAGCTGCTTATGCGCATTGTTCTGCTACACATTGCCAGAGTCATGCATGGTAATGACCTGGTTGGGGAGTGTCATAGCACTTTAATTTTTGAACAAATTTTTAGAGGTAGACGTCTCTGCTAATGTTGTTGGCGCCAAACAGTCATATGAAGCACAAATCCCTCCAGTTTTCTTGATGGCTGCCAGGAAGCCCAAACTTCGTGACCATTTCAAAGCTACTGGATGCCTCCATCGGAGAACCACAGCTTGCCTCTTGTTCTTTCAATCTGGGAATGCAGTCACTTCAAACCCAAAAACAAAGCTTGCTCAGAACATTAGGTCAGGACTTTTTGTCAGGAGCAGAATGAGCAAACTCTAAATGTAATCACTGCAGGTACTCGACTTTATGTATGCTGTATACATTACCGAGATTCGACCAAAAATTCGATTGGTTCTGAAAAAATTAAATTTTGGTCATTTTGACATTTCTTTTCAAAATCAAATATTTCTGGATCTATACAAGCTTTCGTGGAGTGAAACCAACTCCCTTGTAGCTAAAGTCCAAGGCTTTCGATGACCTCTAAGAGTGGCCCGTATCTGCTTTAGATCCTTCTGTTTCATGCTCGCGAACTGATTACGACAAGACTTTTGACTCAACCTAATATTTTCCACAATATATTCTGACAGTAGCAAGAAATATGAAAATTTACAATCAAGATCCAATATCATAGCTTCGACAGTATAGAGATTCTAAAACTAAAGGTTGTTTCTGGTCCAGCTCGATGCGGAAGGTGATGACTGTCCTCCGTTCCGCCCTTGACAACGTTTTGATTTGGTAACTTTAGCAACCTCTCCTCGGTGAAAAGGCATAGTTTGCTCGCGCGTGTGTTGCAGAGTCCGTCGCTGTGCGGCCGCCGGGCGGTTCTGAAGCATGCCCTTAAAAACAGTGAAAATGGATTTTTTGCACTTTTTCTAGATGCTCTCTTAAACGTAAAAGAAAACAACAAAGAGCAGAAAAATTTACTTTTCACTGCTTCTACAACCACGCTATAAAGGCGCACCCCGGCAGCATAGCGAAGCACCCTGCAACAGATGCGCGAACAAACGATACGACTTCTGTTGTCACTTCAGTTTTACTCGAAAGCTGAAGAAGAAAATATTTGTGGGACTGGTCTCGCAACTCTACGGCAACATCCAGCGGTTAGCAGTTTTCACTTAAATGCTTGTTCAAACATGTGAAAAAAGCAGCATAGGATAGGAAGTACCGACATGTGGTAACTTTGCATAACATGTCTACTGCGCGTCAAATCTTGTGCACAAGGAGACTGCAGCGTGGGGATGAGACCAACACTAAAAGCAACATTTTGCAGACTGTTCCAGACACATTTTTTGGGAAATGCGGCGAGAACGAAAGGTCTCCAGTTGTCAGCATTAATCCTCGTGTGATTTTTTGCGGCATGACAACAGGAATTTTAAAAAAAACCAGGGCGAAATAACGAAGAAATCAGTTTTTAAATTTTTTGGAATAGGTGGGGCAAGGATGTGTCTTCTTAAATTGTTCGATAAATGGAAGAAATCATGAATTTCGCAGTTGTCGGTTAAAGTCCCAGCAAAATTTCACGTCATATGAGCATTAGAATGCAATGCAATATTTGCAAACCAGGAAGTGAACTGGATTTTTCCAAGAAACCGTTTTTAGCTTTTATTTCTTCAAACCTAGAAAATTGCATCTTCCACAATTGTCTGGATCGTTGTTTGGATCACTCTCTACAAAACGATATTGAAAATTATACATTTTCTCTAAAAACAAAGTTGAAAACTCAAATAGAGCCAATTGCGCCCCTTTCTACTCAGACAGTTTTGCAGAAAAACCGCAGCAAGAGCGCGGAAGAACCGCCATGTTACCTACGGTTTTTCTGCACTTCTTCTGCGGTTTCTCTGCGCTTTTGCTGCGGTCTTCCTGCGCTTCTTCTGCGTTTTTCTGCGCTTTTGCTGTGGTTTTCCTGCGCTTCTTCTGTGGTTTTTTTGCACTTTTTTGTGCGCAATACATGAACCTAACACGGTGACAGTAGTAAGGATTAAAGCTTCCGGGCAGAGCGCTATACTCTAGGTAGAGCGTTCTGGGATTCAAAAATAGTCCGGCACTCACAGACTCCGGCGCTTTCACAGTTTGCAAGTGAGAAACAGTCGCAAACTGTGGCGTTTACGCAGCCTGACCAAACAACAAAGTTCTCTGCCGTTCAGCCTTCATGTACTTTACCCAGTAGATGCTTGTTCCGTATGTCGCGCAAGTTTGATTTTGAAGTACTCTCTCTTGCTCCTGCGCTTCTTCTGCTCTTCTTCTGCTCTTCTTCTGCGGTTTTTCCGCAACCTGCCCCATAGTACTCTTTTTTCTGCGGTTCTTCTGCACTACCGCAGCAAAACCACAGAAGAATATATTCTTCTGCGGTTTTGCTGCTTGTATTTTCTCTGGACCCTCTGCATGCTTAAACATTGCGCGGCGATCTCTTTTTGCTTCGGAATTTCTGGCAGTTTGTCTGAGTATTTAGTGCTATGGATTGTGCGCGCATACGCAGAGCGAGCGCCAGACGATTGTGAGAGACGACGATTCATTTTTCTCTTTTGGGTTTTTTCGCTTCAATAAGGAAATGTGGACATAGTATGTACCACTCTGCTCAGAATCGAATGCCCCTTCGGACAAACAAGTTTGTCCAGACAGTCCAGACAAAAAGGTTACGACCGTTTTCGAAAGTTACCGATACCCCAGACACCTGGACAAAATCCAGGTGTTTGGCATTCATGAGTTTCCTCGCTTTGTCAGCAACCCCGCAGACAACTGTGGGGACCACGCTTTTGAAGATAAATAGCGAGAAGAATGGGAATGATATGAATGGTACGGGACAACGAGAATTCATTTTTTCGCTAATTTTCACCTTAATTAGTTAAAGTGAAAAGAACGTTTAACTCAAGGAAATAAGTGATATATAACAGCAATAATTGTGGGGTTAAATCCACCTGTTTTCCCTCGCAAGTTTACAGAGTTTTTTCTCTTCTAGGGCTCGGGGGATACTTCGCGCGACGTTTTTGTACCGGTGTACCCGTACAAAAATGGCATGCGACTGTCCAAAACGTCCCATTTGTTCAAATGCATGCGCATTTTGAGCAGTCGCATGCCACTTTTGTACACGTACACCTCAATTTGTATACCTCGCGCGCGCGATTTGATCGTGTCGCGCGGAGTATAGCCGGGGACTAACGATGCACCAGCTGAGCTACCGCCTCTACTTCTTCTACTGCAGCGGATAGTGAGCGTTCTTCCTCGAAATTTACAAATAGCGAAGGTGGATAGATCCATATCTCTACCTATCCAAGCTATGCCTAACATTAAAGAAGTTATGAAGTCGAAATAGTACTTAAGAAAAGCAGGTATGTTCTGGCAAATATTACACATTATAATCGTTCTAGACTATCCGCCAAGGTATAAGCTTCACTGCGATTCACGATCTCTAATAGTTCTCGTTTTATTATTGCCCGCATGTTCTCGGCTGCGACACACTTTAATGTAAATGGCGCAGGTCTCTTAATGTCACAGCCCCGCAAGCAGTCTCATCCGCACCAACCGCATTCGACTCCTACACTGATGGCGAGACTGCATCGAGTGGCAAACTGCGACATCGCGAGACCTGCTCCTTTTACATTTTACATTTATTTAGCACAAGCAAATGCTGTGCAAGATAAAGCAATTCAGCAAAAACATAGACGTAACTACAACAAACTGTACCGAGATAAACATCACTGTAATAAATAGGACAGTAAGTAAAGGTAAATGAGAAAATTTTAGAAAATGCAATAAATGAACTTGGGCGTGAGAGAACATCAGGAAGCTAAGCATTTGTTCAAGGCGCTTTCGAAGGACAACAACATGTCTCGGACCCCATGTTCTTTAGGTCTGCTCAATCCATCGTCGTTGAAGTTTACTGGTGATGAGGTACCATCCGTTCCAGTTTTCGTAACAGCATTCTCGGACAACCATGCACACGAAGCGAGCAATCTTGTAAGTTGCTAATATAAAGCGTTGATTGTAATAGATGTCGACTATACTCGACATTATAATCGAATTCCCCGGTCTTACAACTGGATTTGTTTCCAAATCCGTTCTAACTGTCAAGGTAGGTCATAGACGCACAAGAAATGACATCAGTCATATGGAACTGCGACAAACGTGCGATAAAAATAAGGTGCGCAAAGACAGTTGTTGCGAAGCTGTGGAAGTCGGCTATATTAATCGTAAGCGCAAACCATCTAAAATGTCTATCTAGGCTAAGTATTTGGACGAAAAACGTTTTAAAAACTTCTAAATGAAAACTCTTAAAGATGTATGCTTTAAAAATCTAACAATTTGGTTTTCGCACATTTGCTGTCAAGCTGCGCGCATTAGTCATTTCTAACCACTGCATAAGTTTACGCGGAAACCTCGCACTCTTTTTCGAAGGAAGGCGCGAAATAGCGCCTTGTTTTAGATCTATGCACGAGTTAATATACCGGGATGATATGCCAAAGAAGAATCAGTGTATGGTTGTAGCTGTTGTAGCTGCAGCTGTTTAATGCCAAAGAAGAATCAGTGTATGGTTGTAGCTGTTGTAGCTGCAGCTGTTTATCTTGCCATGTCATTGTTCAGTCGGATTGTATATTAGCTGTACAATACCAGGTAGTTCCATTTTTTTCTTTTGAAAAGAGTTCGGAGGGAAGTTCGGGATTTGTTAAAAGGGACTGATACAATCGGCTGGAAATCAAATGTGCAAGAACTCAGATCTCGCGAAACACTGTTTTCAAACTGGCGTACATTCTCCCTTTCTCTTTCTTTCTCTCTCTCCCCTTTCAGGACCTTCTGCAATTTTAACGCTTTTTAAAGAGGATAACGCGATTGTCAATGTAGCTAAAGCTTCTAATTTTCGTGATTACCAAGACCTCGACTTGTCTTGGCGTCATCGATTCTCACAGACTATACCTCCATAAGTGCGCGAAAAAGTGAAATACGAAACATGGAAATTGTACAGGCCAGATACCCGGAACATGGTCGGCCTCGTAATTATTTCAACCATTTTATACGGATTGACCCTGGATGGCTGGCAGCAGAAATAGCAGAAAGCAGAAATATAAATCGCCTTAAAACGCACGGCGCTAACCTTGCTGGATTTTCGAGAACAATGTCTTTGTAGCCACTATTGCGCATGGAGTTGCGGTCAACAGTGTTCAGACTAGCTAGTTCTTAGATTTTTCCCCAAATTGTTCCTGTCGTGGCTCGTGCGGGACTTCCTTACCTGTCGAGGCCTTCGACAGCGCACGGTCGATAGCGCTCCCCGTCGATATCGATCCTCTCGCCGTTGGCATCCCCTCTGCCAATCGCGAGAGGCGCCCAGTCAATCGATGGAAGGGCCGCCGTGACGCCCCGCCCCTTCGGATACGAGCCTATAAAAGGGCATCGGAGCTAGTAGCCAGGGCAATTATCATCTTCTCGTCACAGAGAGCGGTTGCTCTCATCGGATCGGCTACACGCTTCTGTCGTCGCCCATGTCATCCTGCTCGCCGTTCCACTGTTGCGTCATGGCGTTCTACCCACTGAGCATCCTCACTGGTCGACCATAGGATAACATAGCATAACATAGATAACACCACGCGCACATGCCCGAGCGTGCCCAGGCCAATTCAGAGTCCCCCTTTCTTTTGCTACATATTGATTGCTAGATTGTTTTTGTTATATCTACTCACATCATTTTTACTCTGTAGCTTTGAAGTCATAGTGATAAATTGGCTATAACTTAACTACATGTTTCCTTGTGCTTCAACCAATAATCTGATTAAGTCATCCTTAGGTAAGGCGCACTAGCTAAGAGTCCTAAATCTTCTTTAAGTCGCCCGCTTCTAAGATAGCTCTAGGATCTTAGGGCAGTTAGGGGCTTTAGGTCTTAACGCCCGCACGCACGCTTGCGTATTCCACTGACAGCGCGGTAGCCCTACTGGGTTTCTCTGCCGTGGTTGGTTTCTGTTACCACCGATGTTACCGGATCACTCCAAGGAACTGTCGCCAGCCGCGACAGTTCCTTGGAGTGATCCGACTACAATTTCTTTCCAATCTGCAATACCACTCGACCAACTGTGTCATGGAGCACGGTAACTGCTTTCAGGGGCTACTTAAAAGTGACTATGAGCTTTCGAACATTTTCCTATGTTTCGGTAACTCTTCCATTCCCGTCTTATATTCTACCACAGAAATTCCGAAAAAATTGAGCAAACTGCATAGGACCCCCTAACTTTCTTGCCAAATATTTTTAGCATCATTTCTTCTTGTCTAGATAAAAATACAAACACCTGCTCATGTAGAATGCCAAAAATACACCTCAAATGTATCCTAAAAGAAAAATTTTTGGGCGGTTTTTAAGGTAGGGCATGTGTCTTTTTCAGAACCTGTTATACAGGAACAACTGAAGGTGTGATACATTTTTCTTCAGGAAATGCCCAAAGTTTTTTTTCTAGGTTTTTTTGAAAGATTGTTAATCCTCGCACCATTTCATTTTTGGAAAATGGTTCGTGGTTGTATTTCTCCCGGTACGTTTGGGACAAACGCATAATGCATGTGCCCTTTTCTTTTCCGAAGATAGCCGATTCACAAAGAAAGGGAATTTCTTTGAAAATGGTAAGAATAAAGTTTAAGGGCTGTAACTACAGTTGCCTGCAGTATCCACAAGCATTGAGGTGTGGCTGAGGATTATCTGGTAGAGTGCTAGTCTATACCAGAGCTTCACTATAATTGCCTATGCGTAAGTGGAGATTCCTCAAAAATTCGAATTGCGAAAAACTACCGTCTGAATGCTTCTGACTGCCGCTGTATCTGCGTCAGCCTAGCGCAGGAATTTAAAGCAGTATTTTGCACCTTATGGTATCGCTGTCCACTATCGATAGTAATGGAGGTATATCCGCCTGCCAGCGGAAGTCGCAGAAACTTTTTCGGGGAGGGAGAGGAGGTGCGGCTCCCAGGCCAGAAGTGGGCGCGATCAGAAGAAAATTGGTCGTAGGTCGTAAAATTCTTGAAAAAATATTTTTAAAGACCTTAAAATAAAAATCTTATAGTAACTAGTAATAAAGGCTATTTTTGAAAAGGACCGTGCGATACTTTCAAAAATTCTCGAGCTCGTTCTCTGTAGGCGGGCGACGGGGGGG
>KN549584.1:65858-83969 GCA_000797555.1 Oesophagostomum dentatum | reverse complement strand
CCAGCTCAATAAATCAACTCATTGAAGGCCTATTCATACTCAGACGCGCTTGCATCTGGTAGACACGGTGCTAACATGTAAAGGCTTCGAGTTTTTTCTAGTCTAGCTTGCTCAGGATAAACCTAGAAATGATTTAGAATTCTATACTCCTATCACAGACCACCGCCATTCCTCAGAGCGCAAGCTCGTATGAGACTTCGTGCCAACATCAGAAGCTTATCTTGAAGCGAAGACTCGTCCACGTGTGCATTTGTTGACTAGTCCTGTCCTTAACCATGTAGACGCATCTATATCGGTGCGGGCGCGTCTGAGTATGAATATAGGCCTTAAACGTCTTTAAAGGTAAGTCAAGGAAATCTTGGTCGCTTTATTGCACGAGGGCCGTTAATTGTTAGAGGAAGAATCGCAGTGACACTAAAGCTTTTTTGTAATCAGGATGTTTTTGGGCAAGAACGCGACCACATTTTTTGATCTAACTGCACGCGGTTAGCAATCATTGGTGACACCTCACAGTCTGTACGTGCAGTGACTCGTATAAGACTTTTTTTTGCTCATTCGACTGTCGAATTTAGGCTTCGCCCGTCACTACTCCTCTAGATGAACAGTAGACCTTGTTCTAGAAATCTTCTCACCACTTCCTCCGTTAAAACATAGGGCAAGGCAGGTCTGGTGAAAGCACAACTTTTAAAAGCCTATAGTAACTGTGGCCATGTTCACAGCTTTTAGCTGTAGTAATTTTTCCGAGCATTTGTAAAACAAGCAACAGTCCATCATAGATCTGACATGCTATGCGCCGTTTACATTTAGGACTTTGTGTCTAGCGGCTGTGAAGGCGGAAGCTCCTACACTAGAGGGTCATCAGGTGCAAGTACTTCTGCAGAGACGCCTATAACAGATGACGAAAGGAATAAAATTCACGCAAAAATTCTGAAAGCTGAAATGAAAGGTGACAAGGTTAGTTCTCTATCATTTTCATCCTTGAATTATGAATTATGCTTTTTAAAAACTTTGGCCTATTTCTCAGACAATAACTCCGAGAGACCCGAGGGCGATTGCCGGGAGACCCGTCGCGTGATCCTCCGGTCGCCCGGTAAAGCGCCTCGGGTCTCCCGGTAATCTCCGTCGGGTCTCCTTCTACCTGCCGCGATGTTTTTCCGTGTCTGATTATTTTCTTTGGCTTTTCCCGCAGCGAAGTGAAAACGTACAAAAACAAAGGATGATTGAAACTGAAGTTCACCCACTAATCAATCACTGTTATTGAAAACATCTTGCATTTTCAATGCTTTTCACGTTTTCTCAGCAACGCATAAATTTCCAAAAGGAGGTAGCACTGGCTTTGCGCGCAGCTCTGAACCCCAACCCATATCCTTACAGCTAGAAACCTACTGAAACTCACCGGATCTGAACTCACCACGACTTGATATCGTTCGGTTCAAGGTCCGCTGCCTTATCCATTCGGCCATTCGCACAATATCACGCATGCCTTTCATTTTGCTGATGATTCTTTATCACTATTCACGTCCTCAGAATTGCCCTCGTGTCTACCGCTACTTAGCTGAGTTTCCCTCGGGTCTCCCGGTGTTCTGTTTAATGTCCCTCGGGTCTCCCGATGCTGTGCTTAGTGTCTATCGGGACTCCGGTCTTGGCCACGCCCATTTTCATGGTACCTCGGGTCTCCCGGTAAGCACAATGTGTCCCTGGGATCTCCAGTGTTATTGCCTGAGTTGTTTCTATGCTTGGGACTGTATCTGCTGAATTGGACAATGTGACAAAGGTATCGTTATTTTCGCGCTTCCGATTTACAAGGAAATGCACATGTCTTGATGCATTTGGAATGCCGATTTTAAAACTGCCTTCCTTTCAGTGAATCGGCTCTGTGAAGAAAGTTATGAGCATTTTTCGGCTACTCTCTAAGTGAGCAGGGCTTTCTGGTAGTTACCAGCGTGCGCTAATGAATCAGTACTAGTAAATTTTGCTCAACTAAGTAAAGTAATGAGAGGAATAGGCTGTACAACGCCGGGATAATAGATCAAACAACTCCTGGGGTCGTATGCATATCTCTCTCCCCCCCCCACGAGGGGAACTATAGTACGCCATCCGCTTAGCCAGGAGTAGGGGGAAGAATCGGAGTTAGGAGGACGCCGATCTCGTTATCCCTGATAGCCGAGATAGCCGGGTTTTTATCTTTCATCACTTTCTATGAATTAGAGGGGCAATCACTTTTTGAAGGGGGACGGGGGCAGATACGGAGCTTCGCCTCGGATCTGCCTCCTGCCTGAGATTACGTCGGAACTCGTCCGAATGGACATTTTTCAGCGCCAATTTCTTCACACCAAGAGTCAACGAAGACTGAAATTAGTCATCGCATATGTTAGAGTAATTTTTATGGAGTTACCTCCTGCACTTTGACTAGGCAGGAAGTTGGAGAGGAACTCTGTGCATGTGCAAAAAAAATTAGGCTTGGACGAATTCCGACGCAACTCCTCTTTCTAACTTGACAGCATTGACATGTTAAATCATGAAGAACATGTATTCGCGGAGGAGAGGGTGAAATGATTGGCGCGGCAAACATGTTAAACTATGTGAAGTTTGGTGATTTTGGACAGAGGCCTTCCGCATTTTCTTTGGTTTTTCTAAAACAAATAGTTTAAACAGTGACTGTTGAAAAACGGTACGGTTGTCCTGGGAAAGAAGAAGACCGGCTCTACAAACTGGTACAGAGTTGGAACTATGTAGTTGCAGACTGGAGGAGTACTTTAGCAGCGTAGGCAAGATTTTTAGGGAAAGTATATCTCACAAAGGCTGTAGTTTCCCTTAATTGAAACACTATTAAGTATACATTTTTGAGGAGCTCGTAGCAAAGCTGAAGCGGAAATTGGAACAGAGAGATACGACAGAAAGCGCATCAGAACGTTCGGTTGTTCTTATGAAACGGAGTCGGACTGGAAATGTTTTACCTGTCCGAGATAGCAAAAACTCTTCTGGACAATTTGCTGACGTGGGTTCTATTTTATAGATGTTATCAATATGAAAAAGCAAGATTATGAAGAGCACGATTAATCAGTGCACAGCATCTCCATTCCAGACATCTTCACGCATACAACGGGAATACGAGAAGACCCAGAACTTGAGAGATATGTTGCATGAGGAAAAATCTTCAAGTGCGGATGATCAGCTAATGCTTTTCCACAGATCAATCATCGTAAGTATTTTACCTTCCTTCGGTATTCGGTCATGCGGACTAGGCATGTCGGTCCTCTGGCGCAATCGGTTGATGAAAGAGACATTACCGGCTGATTTCTGGTATAGCCACGGTTGCTTTTGTTTGTTATTCGCGTTTTTTTTTCTTCCTCTATCATACTTTTGCATAGTGCTGACACTGCGTCTGATCCGCAGTTACCACGCCGCTATTTAGGGCTCGATTGACCGAATTTTTTTCATTCCTTTTTTATATTTTCGCTTCTATTCTTGAGAACTATAGTGCGGTGAGGGATCGAAAATCCTCCCTTTAAATGGAGGGGGAGGGGGTCGCTTTAAATCGTGTTGACTCGCATGGCACGGTTGAGGTACCTTTTTGTAAACATCGCAACGTACGCCGCTGTCGTTGAAAGTCACACTTGGAATCCCGAAAGGTCGTTTAATCACTTGGACTAGTATGCATACCTTCTCCTGAATCCTCCCTTAGGAGGCGGGAGGAATCTGCAGCGGCTTTTCGAGCATAAATAGAGTATTTCTGGAATCTTCTGTATTCTAGTGTCTTAGCTCTCACACAGCTTGTTGGTGCATGCACACGAAATCTTTTATAAGTTCTTTTGTGAATAAATGTAACACACGAGAAGCTTGGAAGCCTCTTCCGGCTGGGAAGCAGACATGTAGACGGCTTCCGATGTATTACAAATTGATCGACTGTTGACTGAAGTTGTCGGAAAGGGGAAGCATTTGATCTTGCATCGACTACCAACAACCAGTTTCTATGCCATCTTCAAATATGTACAGTGCTCTCTTTTTCCCCATGTTCAAGCTACCTTAGGCTAATTTCGTAGCTGATTACTAGTTGTAACCATATTTCTTAACGTATTTTGCCCAGTCAGTGAAATACGAATGTTGTACGCTAAAATGGACATTTTTATTATTTCGTGATTTTTTATCGAAATAAACACAGATTTGTTGACATCTGAGAAGTGTTTTGTTTTAGATTTGAACCGTACTTGATTCTTCGGACATCACTGTAGTCAAACTGAAATTCGGATGAGTTAGTGCAGTTTTGTCGTAGTCTCTTAATCCATTAATAATCTGTCAGATAGTAAATTTTTTAAATTTATTTCTAATTGGCTGGGAATCAAGTGTATACCTCCTTGCAGTACTAAGAACATGTGATGAGTGCCAGCGCAGAAGTCGTTTAGGCGCCGAGTTTGGGAAGGATGTTAAGAACTAATGAGAAGCTGAAGCGAAAATACGCGACATTCTTCTCTTTAACACCTGCTGGTTACTAATTTATTGGCTAGTAGTTGTTCGAAACTTTGAGTGAGCAGCTCAAAAGGCATTCGGAAAGTATGTGTGGTGTGGCTTTTGCATGGAATTGCAAACAGCCTTTCTTGAACAAAGTTATCTCAGTAGGAATCTGAAATCTTTTGTTTTTAATCCTGTGGAAAAATTTATTGGTGAGATTCATTCAGCTATATGTCGGATGTCTTTGGACGAATCAAATCATTTCTGTGTCAACTCTCTCAGAATGCATTGAAGGTTCTTCTGTTTTATCAGCTATGTCTTTTGCAAGATCCAATTCAGGAACCTCATTACTTTAGTTTTTTCTGAACTTTGCCTTTAATGGAGACTTACAAATATTAAGGTTTCTTTCAGAATAGGAAATGACTTACTTCGTAAACAAGCATAATAACCAGTAAGAATTAATAGAGCTGTTAGAAACAGTTGAATAATACCAGAAATTTTCAGACCTTTTGCGATGCTACTAAACAAGGTGGTTGTTAACGCACAGGTGCTTCAGTTCTATTAATTTGGGTCAAATTCAAATGCTAATAGTGATCCTAACCGTTTCTTTCTTTTGCTTCGATCTTTCCTTTTGAAAGAGGTTTCGTTGTTGCTCTGAAATTAAACTTTATAGCTAGCTTTTAGCATTGCTTAAATCTGTAATTATGATCGTTTATCTGCATATCTACGACTACTCGTATAGTTGCTATGTAGACTGCGATTACAATTATTACTTATTATTTGCTAGTCGACTCGGAACACGCGTCGTGGCTCCTTATCCTGTGCCATGCATGATACAGGGGTGAGAGCCGGCTTCAGAAAGTGAAGGGGGTCATTCAGTGAGGAGATCCAAAAAAGTGAATGGTTTAAGTAGGGTTCGAGAGATGCTGTCGATAAGGGGGGGGGGAGGACAACAAAAATTCCTTCTTTCCTTGCTGATGAGTTCCGGGGAAGGCACTAGCTCCCTCTCTTCCCCGACCCATCACTATTCAAATCTTCTCAAATTACCTTACCCTTCACTGGAAGAACATTCTTTAATTCTCTCTCCTATTGGGCCACTTGTTTCATTAAAGATTTTCTTCAAGTTACACAGAAATCACTATAAGATAAATTTCTCACCAGGGTGCACAAGAAATTCTATAGTAATCTCAGGCTTAGAGCCGACGCGCACATTTTTTAACGCTTACTCACTCACAGGATTACTGTAGAATTTCTTGTGAATCCTGGTAAGAAATTCATCTTGTGCTGGCCGCAACCCCTGATGAGTCATTATGTGTCCCCGCAAAACCATGTAAACAAATCAGCCTACTGCGTGCCCTGTCAGGAGATTGAACAAATGCGAGTATAAGCCTGATTTCTTACACTTTACTGAACATGAAAAAAAAACACCTAAAATACCCTGAAATAGCCTCACTACCACCACTTTTACGCACTGCCATTTTTCACCATAAAGAAAGCTAAAAATAGTAAGCGAAGTGGTCCGAATATAAGCTGAGGTTTTCCTCTATCCCACGGTATCTTTTTTTCTTTAACATCTCACATTTCCTCGAAAGAGAGTGGGTGAGACTGCCACAATTACGGTTCTCAGCTGCTGTTCGCTCGCCCTCTCCCGTACTCTATTGACTGATTTCTACCACTAGGGTGGGAATGCGGCATTGAAATTCTCACCTACTGTCGGGAAAAATAATAAACTTCTACGAGTCTCGACTAGAGCTCCTTCAGATAGGACGCGGTTCGAATCTCACATAATTATTTAAGTAGATTTTTTTTTAAATTTCTCCTTTTCTATTTTTGCTTGCAAGCTTTTCCTTCTGCCAAGTTTTCCACGTCATCGCTCCTAATACAACAGCTACTGTCTTCTCAAGTATTCTGCGGACACACGAAATGGGCGGGGCAGGCAATCGACCGACCGCCAGGCATCTTTATCGACGGCCGTCGAACGCGTCATAACGTGTCCGCCCGAATGTGTGTGTCCGCAGACTACTTGAGGAGACAGTATATATTCCTTTTCTACTTAGCCCTAGCTAACTACTCTATACCATTGCACTAACCTTTTTTTTTTTTTGAAGGCGCACCCTGGTACAACTAGTGCGCTTCAAGGCTAACAGTGATACTGCTACCATTCAACGCTATTCTTTCAACACAGATACGACGTTACAATGGTTTTTACTCTTTATCTCGAACAATAACATAAATCTTGAACTCGCGAAAAGTGAAGGGTGGTACTTTTTTCCGGGCACGCTCTGCTTAAAGTGAAGGGGGTCTGAAAACGCTCTCACCCTTTATCAGCTACGTCATGTGCGCATTTAAATTTACGCAGTGTCAAAAAATTTAGAATACCAATGCTACCATGCGGCTAAATATAGTGGCTTCGCATTGGCTTTCTGTATAAAACGCACGCTCACTGATGATCATCTATTTTTGATCGGCAGTTACTGGTTTTTTTTTCCTTCGATTATCCGTCAGTTCATAAGTCCAGCGCTGCTTCCTTTCGCGCGAAACCCATCCAATTGTTCCTCGGTTTTTAGTTGTCGGATCGACAGCCGATCGATTTTCTTAATCGCCTTTCGATTATCTACCGATCCTTTTATTAGAGTGACAAGAAAGTCTTGTCAGGGTTTTTTTTTCTTTGAGAACTTTCGATTCTTTATCGATACCCATGGGGTGCGATTAGTCAGCGTTGACCAATGGAGGTACTCTAAAATGGGCCAGTCAACGCCCATGCGTGGTCTAGCAAACCAAACCGAGTGGCCTCATATTCAAGTGAGAACGCGCGCAATTTGGAAGTATTTTTAGTAGGGCCATGCCATTAAAGGCAGCGTCCAGCCACATCAGTGCACAAAATCTGCCAGTACTCAAGCCGCCTTTCCAGGGGAGCCCCCGATCAAGCTCGATATTTGTTCCTGTCGTTGTCTCTTTGGCGTATAATCGATATGACCTACCTATCATAGCCATAAAAAATTGATAAAAGGCTTTATTTTATGGGGATCTGGGATAAACTTGGACAGATTTTCAGATGTGAGAATGTTCCAACCCTAACTGAACTTAGCAGTAACATTAGCATACTTTTAAATAGGTAAAGAAGCAGTTTCTCCCTTTGATCTACTGATATAACAGCTCGTCCACGCTAAAAGTTCCGCGCCGTTTCAAACAATCCTAAGGGAATTTTTTTGGAAAACAAATAGTAGTGTTGAACTAAGCTCGTTGAGTTCTATCAGATGAGATATGAACCATAAGGAAAGGAAATCTTGCAAATTTTGCCTGGACGCTGCCTTTAAGTTCATCGATAGCCAAAGTCGGAGATGTCCAGTAAACGCGGATGCGAATGTGTTTTACTGCAAGTTTCCAAGCAGTTTTAATTTCTTCTTGTTGTTTTTGGTAATGTAATGATAATGCTTTTTGTACGCATACGTTTTGTAGGCGCCTGTTTTCAACAGTATCTGTTTGAAAGGTCTTTACGTTTATTTCATGTCAGAAATTAGCCGACGAAGGTAATATGACAAGCTGAGTGCGAAGGTCGCATGCTTTGACACTGTAACCTCTTCGCTTTTCGTAGAAGATACATCCCCTGAAACCACTGCTTCTCCTATGCAACGAGTCAGTTCGATTCATGACCTTTCAAGCAGTTTTATTGGGGCCTGGCATAAAGTTTTGGCGCGATATATTTGGACTTAGGTTGACAAAAAATAAATAGAGTAGGAAAAGTGGTGAAATCCCTAGGACAGATATCATCCGAGTGCTGATTACGATGGTGGTACACAACACTTACTGGAAAACGCGGATTTATACTTTTTTTCCGATTTTTAGATGTGTCTATAGTTTTGACGCACACATACCGTCGATTATCCAAATAGTGCCTCGTTCGGCGCGGTTTTGTGCAATTACGTACCAGGTGCGGCACGGCGGGTTGCGTCATAACTAAAGATTAGGTGTGGACGAGTTCTGAAGCAACTCACCGTGCCGCAGCTGGTATGTAATTGCACCGAACCGCTCTGAGCGAGGCACGATCTGGATAAATCGACGGTAGTTTGTCCATCGGCACGTTTGTAGTGACGCAGTCCTGCGGACCAGGCGTGCCGATCGGCTGCACGCAATCAGTCTGTCATGGGGATTAAAGGCACACCCACGTTCGGAACGCCTTCTGAATTCTTGACGGATTCTGAAAGAGGGTCTCAGATACAGGATAAGGTTCAAACTTCTCGGCTCAAAAGTTAGTCCTGGCCGAGAAAACTTGCTAAAAACTCGTGTTCGATTTAATGGACAAGTTTTCTGTTTCGCAGCGCATTTTCGGTTGGAATCGCATGTCGCCTCAAATGTGAGGACATAGAAGGGTCTTACAATCCCGCACATATCCTATGGTCATAGCGCTTTAACTCCTGTGCAAAACCAAATGGAAAACCCGTCCACGAGATCAGGGACGAGTTTTATAGAGCAATTTTCTCAGGAATGATTTTTGAGCGGAGATTTTTGAACCTCAACCCATTTCTTGCGTTCCTATTTCAGAATCCATCAAGAACTCAGAAGGCGTTCTGAGCGTGGGTGCTGCCTTTAACTGCTGGCCGTCTTTGAATTCCGGTTAACAGCCTTAAAGGCACAGTCTCATCTCAAAATCTTCTCTGAGATAAAGGCCTCTTCTGAACAACTAGGACGCGCTGATTCTAATGATATAGATAACATTTCCAGAAAACGCATAAATCCCCGTTTTTACGCCCCGTAACGAACCCTCGAATGTACGAATTTCCAGCAAAAGCGGGTGAAGCTTTCCAGTTTGCTCGTAGTATACAGCTTGTTTGTTCCTGTGTGGCACAAAGTAGAGAGTGCGATATAGGTGAGAGTCCTACATGGTTTGCATGTTAGACATAACTGACTTGATGAAATTGAAATAACCTGTTTACTGGAACGACTGAAACTTGTACGGATGAGAGCAAATGAGAGCAGCCCCGCCCATTTCAAGCACTTCCAACCCTCCAAAAAGGTATTACAGGCGGTTTTGTGATGTAAAACCCGTATCATCATGCTCAGCTTGCGCCACAAAATCTGACTACGTCAAAATCTCAGGAATGATTTTTGGGGTGAGACTGTGCCTTTATCTACGATAGTCGAACCGCGACGCGCATCCACGTTTCACTCGCTAATACAAGGCTCAGACAGTGTGAAGCTTCTCCAAAGTCTCTCGCTTAGGAGAAAAAAAACAGAAAAGCGACGCGACTTCAGTATCTTCTGAAAACGGAACAAATAAAGTATAAGACATACACGACGCCGCTGGATCGCTGGCCGCACACGAAGTAGTTTATCGGTGTTCGCGAGACTTTTTTCTTTTATTATCTTCTTCGTTTTTTTGCCATGTTTTTACGTACATTTATTGTTTTGCCACGAAAACACGACTAGAGCTTGTTATTGCCGGCACTGCGTAACTAATCACACCGCGGTGGACAAACTGCATTTATCAGATACAACACCTATTTTGTTGATTTTTAAGAAGACTAATCACTTTGAATCCGCTGAACGACTGCGTGGCATGAACAAAAATCCATCTTCCTACACCTTAGGTCAAAAATCTTCATGGGGAGATGGTCACCTTCACTTCATCAACGTTACTTCAAAAGGTAGACAGCAAAGAGTGCATGCATGCATAAAATTGATTATATAACTTCACTAGCTCGTAGGCTCGATGGATGAATACCTAAGCAAGGTTTGAGCAATTTTTACAATTTGACCTGAATCAAGGCTGCAGCCGACTTCTCAATCCTACTCTTAGAACCTTTATCCCCATCTCGCCGATAGGTATGGAAGATGAGCAGATAATATTACACTTCGGTATAAGTGTGCACGGACAGAAAAACTCCCTCAGCTACATACAAGTTAGACACGGGATTCCAAAAAAAAATCGCAGAACTTGATTTCCAACCTAGCATATGCAGCAGCGCTCAGCTTGAAGGAACTTCAATGATACATTGAAAACTTACCTTAGCTGTAATCTCTGTTGTTGTAATTGTTGTTTCCACTGTTGTTGTCGCTTCTGTGGTTCTGGAAACTGGACTTCTAAGGCAGGTTGGCAGAGAAAAGCTCGATTTTAGTTCTCAACGCACCTTCTTAGCATGGCCAGGTTGTTATCTAAACAATAGTATCATTCATACCAATTTTTTGAAATATATGACCTAAGTAACAACGGCCACAAAAAAGCTTTTCCTTTTGGATGGGAGGAGGGTAACGCGCTTAGGGGAGAAGGTGAAGTTCGAACCAGAAAATTTCGCTCCACCTCAAAAAGAGAAATGGCTAGCAATAGCATGAACTTTGGTGGAAAATTTTTGAAAATATGGCTAACACTAACGCTAAAAACGAATGCTTGATAGTACTTTCAATAATTAGCTAAATATCAGTATTTGTCGAAATTTTTGGTGATATATGAATTACATTCGGAAGCTTTGAAGCTCTTTTCCTTCGAGAAGGTTGAAAGATAGAAGATCTTGGAGCGCTGCTGGTAGTGAACCTTAGATTTGCAATCAGCATTGCTCTCTAATTGTTCGTTTTCCTTACACATGCGAATTTTCATTTCTCATTCGTATGTAATTTTAATGTTAGCCATGTTTCCTCATATTTGTAGAAGACATGTTATCCCATTTTCGCGCTTGTTCATCCCTCTGCCGCGCTGTACATTATTTCGCGTTCTCTTTTATGTGTGTTGTTCTACTCCTCGTTCCCCCTGCGAAGATGACAGGGGTACGATTCCTTTTACTACCATTGCAGAGGGTCTCGGGATGCCGCATTCTTGCCGCGCGAACTAATCTCGTCTGCAGCGCGCGTGTTGAAATACGGCTGGCCGCGGATGAGATTACCTTACGCGGCAAAGGTGTGCGTCTCGAGACTCTCCCTATTGACAGTGAAAATTCATACCCCCCTTGACAGTCGAGCGACTGTCACTTAGATTCAGAGGAAAGTGGCGCAGAGGATTGGTAGTTGTACCTGAGAAGGTAGAACACGCGAAATCGTGTACGAGAAGGACGAGCGAGGGCGAAGCCGTGGCCACGAAATTTGACCTGCTACGTCTGCAAACATGTAGAAATATGTTGTGGGAAAACTCCGTAGTGTAGCAGATCTTAGCCTGTTATCAGTGCAGCACAATGAAGCATTGTACTATTCAGCTGTTCACGTTGGGAGGAACAAAGCAGAGGTAGTAGTAATCCTCCCGAACGGCGAGCTCGCGGTTGCTCATGAACTCCCAGTCCAACTGGGAGCTCGGTGGAGACTCCGAAATGGACGACAGATCCATTTACTTAAGGAATACTCCAGTTCTGTGAGATGACGGAGAGCTTGCTCTGCGTCATCTCGCAGTACTGAACGCTACTACTCGAAAAGCTTCCGAACGGGACATGGATAATACGGGTTAACTCGCCTGTGACCGTCATGGCTATACAGTGCTGAGAGGGCATGTGATAGGGGAGACACAGAGGAAAGCCCCCCGTTCAGACAAAAAAGTACTCTGCAGGACTTTTTGCTGGAACGGCGATCTTTTGTGATAAGGTATGACACAAGTGAAACAGGAATAGAATTATATCTTCTTTTATGCCAGAGAGGTTGATATGAGGAGACTCTTCTACTGTTTTACGTTTCGGCTTTTATGCCATCCTCAGATGCCTGAAAGAAAATCAGTTCACAGGTATTTGCATTCACAACCACCAAGCACCTCGTCACATTGGTACATTCGATTCGTCCAAGTAGGCAACCTTCAAGGCTCAGAGACGACTGCAAACTCACTGTCCACACGAAAACGTAGCGCAGCAGTTAACTAACGCTGTTAGGAACGACGGTCATAGTAGACGAACGAGAATTAAGCAATCTATAAGGTTGGCCAGAAAGTTTCTGTGAACATTTTCATTCCTCGTATCTTGCTTCTATCGTGAGCAGGGAGTCTGAGCTTCTAGCATTTATTCAGCAATCTCTCTTCCTACCATGCATAACCGATAATCCTCATAGATGCTCCTTCACTGGCTAAAACAACAATCAAAATTTAATCTTTGAAAAAATGGTTCATCTCCATACTTAAGAAAATAGGATTTATGTACTTTAAGAAGTGGGTAGAATTTTTCTTTTCCCGTGAAATGAAGTATCTTCCTCTAGCAGTTTATATAAACAATAAGAAGTTGATAGTTCCTTAGAAAAGGATGGAGAATGGATTTTTAAATGAAAAATTGGCTTTCACGAAAGGAAGACAATTATTTCTCGCTCCATACCAGTAACAAACTTCAAGTTGTGCTATTAAGATGCTGATTCTATAAGGAATCTTGACAGGTAGAAGTGAAAAGACTGGATAGTGAGACGTATAGGAACGGATGAGCATGCGAAGTCAATAAACCACATACTGTCACTAAACTCTTCTGGAACAAAAAATTCCTAAAAAACCTATATGAATGGTTGGCTGCTTTTTGTGAGCAACCTTAGTAGCACAAGTCTTGCCCTGTTGGGCTATTAACTCTCCACTTCGAAAGTTCTCTCTAATCGTGAAAAAAATTCAAGAAATTCGTGAAAAAGTCGGTGTAAAAATTTGCCTCTTTATTTGTAATTTTATCTCGTTTTGCTTTGAAGATCCGTAAATATTGATATGCTTCTATATTGTCTTAGACATAGCGTTCGTTTTTCCTGGTACCATTTTCCCCGAATTGTTAACTGAGGAGAGTTATGACATTTTGAAGAAAAAGTTCACAGAAACATTCTTGCCATGCTAATATATGCACTTAGAGCGCTTAAATATTATTGGACAGTCTTATAGCTCACATGATTTAATCAACACTCTGTCTGCATACAAATTGCTTAATTCTCGTTCATCTACTGCGACGATCTTTCCTAACAGCGTTAGCAAACTACTGCGCTACGCTTTCGTGTGGACACTCAGTGAGTCTGCAGACGTCTGAACCTTAAAGGTTGTTTACTTAGACGAATCGAATATACTAATGTGATGAGATGTTTGATGGTTGTGAACGCACATACAGGTGAAATGACTTTCTTTCAGGTCTCTGAGGGCAGCATAAAAGCCGAAACATAAGGTAATGAAGAGTGTTTTTGTATCAACTTGTGTGGCATAAAAAGAAGATCGAATATAATTGCATAGGAGGATTATAGGATCTGCTGCTGACGAATATTGCATCGTCTTTTGTATTTCAAGGCCTTTTTTGTGGAGTGGCAGTAGAGTGGTATAGCTATCTCAGCGTCTTTCCATCGTAATATGCAGTAAGAGGTTATTTTGCAAAACTAATGCGCCATGATGATCGGCAGGTCGAGTAACCCTCGTGCGCAAGTTTTCAAATGATTCCGTGACCTTGACCTTGGGAAAACCTTACCCCAACCCATAGGTGCAGTGTTTACTGTCGAAATGAATGTAATTTTCGGGCTAATCGCATCAGGCAACCCCTACTGGCGAATTTTCAGCTGAATCCGAACACTTCTTTTTTGGAAGCAGCTACCGTGGAATATTGCGAGTATAACATACAATAGCGACCGGAACTATTCGAACGTCCCATTTTTAAATTTTCAATTATTTTTTATTTTTCATATCAAAAGCAAGGAAACTTGATTTAACATATTTCTGGGACGACTAAACGAGTTTTTTTAACTACCGCTCTGGACCAGTTAAAAAGGTTCTGTAAGGAAAAGTAGCTCAGCATAGCTACAGCTGCACGAAAATGCAGTTGAAGCTATGCTGAGCAGTTGTATCTTGACGAATTTAAGGAAATTATCGTGCTGTCTCCTCAAACAGTCTGCGGACGCACACATTCAATAGACAAGCTGAGACACTTTGGGTGACAGTGATTAGAGATGCCTAACATTTGACTGATTACCAGCTCTGCCAGATTTGTGTGTGTCCGCAGGCTACTTGAGGAGACAATATGTCGACACCACATGTCTTGCTAAGAAGAGTGTGACGTACCTTCTAAAAAAGTTGCAAGGCATTGCTGCATAGTTGTTTTATCAGACGAGGACCGTTGTTGGTTTGTTCTCTGAAACCACTTAGAAATTCGTTTTTACTCGTAGAGTTCTAATGTGGGAGCTTTTCCTGGTTCAGGTGTGATTCAAGTGGCACATGTATCTTAAGCAAAAAAGTGATCCAGGAGAATGTGTAAAGTGACTGTCAAGTTTGCGGAATGTTTCTGGTCTGAAGCTCAGGTGGAGCGTTTCACAGTGAAATAAAAATATCACGTGGATAGAGTTGCACAGTAGAACTTTTATGTACTGTTGACGAGAGAAATACATGCCCACGAGCCGGCCGCGTTGCACGTTGGCGTCTCTCTAACTCCAGTGATCTCTCTAGCTCTGCCTTCTCTGCGTCTCCAACATGGAACTTCTGCCTTCGCATCACGTTTGCCTGCGTCGCAGTCAGCTCCTGGGCATGCATTTTTTCTCGTCTATCCTATGCTTGTTCATCTAGGTCTCCATCTCGATATAGCGAAGTGGTTAAAGCAATTTCTGAAAGACTGCATTTTCAGGTAGGAGGGGCAGTGTCCTTTCATATTAGCAGTGGTGTCCCACAAGGCTGTGTACTTTTTCCTATACTCTTTAATGTTTACACTTGTGAGTTGCCAAAATTTGATGCGCAGATTTTATATGATATGTCAAGATCAGCAGGCTATTTAAAGGCAATGTACCACCAAATTTTGTCAGGGAGCTATTATGGCAAGAATGCGACCAAGAGTCTGCTCTACCTTTCTACCACAGTAGCACTCTCTAACTCTTGTTAGTCTTCCAGAAAACCGGAGAAATTTACCTAACAGTGAACGAGTAAGACTAAGCAAAACATGTTAGAAGAAGCAGAGCAAAGTAGTAACCATTCATTCATCTCGTTTTGACACATCGCCTCGGTATATGAGCTCGTACGAATTTAGACTTAGAACAGCTAATAATGACTCTAACGATGGTAGTGATGTACAGGAGATCCAGGGTGACATTCCTACCACTATATCTCATCAACGAAATTTTGGTGCTACACTGTCTTTAAGATGCCATATATTCCATTTCTGAGTGGGTGAAACACTGGTATCTCCTTTATCAATTAAAAAAAACTAAGGTCTTATACTTGAGAAAAACAGTCATAACGGCGGTTATTTTTTATATGGAAAAGCCCCTCAAGGTACTAGTCTGGTTCAGGACCTTAGTTTTGCATACGATAACCATTTTTCTTACGAAAAGCAGTCTACTGCTATTGCATGGAATGCAGCTTGTCGGTTATATGAAGCTTTATGCTCAAAAATCTTAGATCGAGCAGTCCTCAACTATGGAACTGCAATCTTCATGCGCGAAATACAAAATTATTCAAGGTTATAGAGAAGTTTCACGATAGCTTTTCCAGAAGTGAGCGATAAGATAGTTACATAGAAATATCCTCAGTAATAGTGATACAGATAAAGAATTAAGGCTAGAATTCCTTGCTGACACGCTCATGGTATGGAAAATCCTTGATAAGAAGATTGACCTTGATAGGGACAAATTTTTTACTTTGACTCAGATTAAAACTAGAGGTGGTTTTGCCAAACTAGTGCTAAAAGAAACACAGTTGCTCTCTAAGGTATTACTGTTAGGTTGGCACAAACGAAATTTCCGCATCTGCAGTGGCTGCATTTGAAATCCTACAGAAAATCGCTGACTATGATTTGTAGAGCGTTTTAGGAAGGGTTCGAAAGCACTTACTTTGTTCTGCAGTATGCTTCTAGTATTACTGCTTTACCTATTATTATGGCAGAATACCCTCTTTTCAAAGTAGGCCAAAATTCAGGAAACAAGAACAAGTTTTTTGAAACAACTTTTACAAGAGAATTTGTTAGCATTGGCTTCAAAGTCTGGAGCTGTCGACGTTCAGTTTCTAGAGAGAATACTGATTATTGAAGTTGTACGGCCTAAGTACAGCATTGTTGAGCTTCGGCGTTAACTTGAACTCTGATCTTATCAAGACTGTTTCGCAAACTCGACCACCAGCATTCACGTTCTCCTGGGATACGTCTTCTTAGGATGTATGTGTCGTGTTTCTTGCTTTGTAAATGCAGTGAATCTATTATACATCGTGAAATGCTCCGTTATAGAACTGTAAATTGCTGCAGTTCTTAATATAGTGGATGCGGAAACTCTCTACTGGTGGCCATTTAGTTCTTCGTGTCTATGGAAAATTGTCTTTGTAGTAGTTGCTGTGCGAGAAATCTCCTACTTTATTGTTTTAGGTCCTATTAAGCGGTTTCTGCTTACCGTTGCATTACAAAGTCAATGTTTCGCAAAACTGAGTTTCTGCGCACTCATTAGGTTGGAAAGAAAGTAATGAGCTCTAGCTTTGAAAAATCATGACGTTTTTTTTCCTATAAGAGCAGGAAGGGAACTTTTCCGTAGTAGGTCAGAGGACTCCTTCCTGCCTTCCCAGAAACTGCATTGTCATTACTCATCGTAGTCTCTCCCTAGTATGGCGGCTAACTTCGTCCCCGACAAACTTCATCTTCGACATCTTCACCGACGACTATTCCGCAATGGCAGCTCATCAAAAACTCGAGGAATTGTACGGCGAACGCATTGTGTCTTACGCCGCGGTGAAATGCTGGTTCGTCAGGTTCAAGAAAGGAGACGATTCCCTTAATGATGAAGAGAAGTCAGGTCGGCCTCAACTCCCAGCCCCTCTTCTTCTGGGAGGCAGGCATCGAGTGTCTACTCGAATGTTGGCAGAGGTTCGTGGACTCCGACGGCGCTTACCTCTGACCCACCCTCCGGTACGTTTTTGAGAATTGTTTAAAAATTGTAGCTAGAAAAAGGCTGATTTTTTCTTTCCGACCTAGTGTACCATTCTGAGCATTTTGGTCCCTTCTGGCAATCGCAGAAGATTCAGCGAAAAATTCCCAACCATTTTCGGAACAGCGCCTTGCATACATGATATGCCGAGTCCAGAGTATCCTACTCCCTTCACTTTGGAAGGAGATAGGACAATACACCCTTCACTTTCAAGAGCCAGAAAAACAAAAATGAAGAAAACCTACGGGAAAACAGAGTTGGCTGCAATACCGTGACGTGTAGGAGACAGCTGGAGTAAAAGTAATGGAATAAAGAAAGGAAATAGAGTAAATCTGAATACGAAGCGGAAATAGTGTCGTACTAAAAGGATTGAAGTGAATGCACACACAGCACAAAATAGGCGTGAGGAAATGCGCGCGGAAAGTAAGTAAAAATATGGGGAATAACTTGATTAAAAGAAAGAACGAGGGTATGAAATGGGGTATAGGAATGACGAGTAGGACTATACAGATAAGATTAAGGCAGTAATTGGGAAAAGTAAGAAGTACGTTAGGAGAAAATGAGGCGTACAAAAAGGGCCTGAAATAGGTATGGTTTGGAAAAAACAACGTATAATTCCGGTAAGAGATAGATGTAGGCCTTGCGAGGATATTACTGTTAAAGTAGAAGATCTGTTATATCAGATAGCAGTTTCAATTTTCCGAGAAATTATTGTATTTCTAAGAAATAAGGACAACTTTTGGAGGCATGAAAACGCAGCATTTTTCGCTTTTTAGGGTTTAAAGGCTTATTAAAGGAGCTGGAAGGACATTGTGTACATTTTCTGAAACTAGAAGCTTTTCTCTATCAAATGATATGAAGATGTTAGAG
>KN549584.1:38589-53134 GCA_000797555.1 Oesophagostomum dentatum | reverse complement strand
CCGGATCCGCTGGTATTCGAAAATTCGAAAAATATTTTCGAATGTAAAAGTTTAGTGTACATGTGCTGCAGCATAACTACCAACCTTCTTTTACCTCACCTTAGGTCTTCTGGACATGACTACAGGCCATTGCTGCCGACCTGCCTCTCTGCACATTTTTCTAGGGTCTCCTGGATGTTGTTGCCAGAAGCACATTTGAACCATGATCACCGACGCGAAGCTTCGTAGCATTATTGGTTCAAAAGTTGTCAGAAATTGTAGATTACAACATGCGTAGTGTAGCAGTATTGGAGTTTTTGGAGGATTACTTCATGAAATCACAACCATTTTTGGTTAGCGGCGACCAACGACCGCCAATTATCGATTCGCCCACAATCAATACATACTGGTTCTTCATATGCCGGCCGCCGATATTAAAAACGGCCGTATTTCGGACGTAGTACGTCATCAGCCTAAGATTGCAGTGTAGGAATATTTTCTCCCAGCTCTTAAATATCTTTCCTTAGTTTTTTTTCAGGCGTTTTTATCTTGCCCAATTTCTGAAGTTACATATTTGGAAGAACAAAAGGAGCTGTCAGAGCAGGATTTCTACAAACGTTACCTACCAAAGCGTAAAGAGGACTTTAAGAGCGTAATTGGAAATATGGCAACGGCCGAGTTTCCGACACTTTTATCATTAGTCCAAGCGTGACGCTGTGGCATATCAGAAACCTTGACTTGAGATGCTTCAATCCTTCATGAAACTCAGATTAATGAGATGCTCTTTTCTGCGCAAAATAGAAGTTTGAGACGTTTTGCGGCGGATTGTTCTGTCGGAAATCGATGCGATCTTTTTGAACAAATTTTCGGGTGTATTATCTGCAGATGTGGTGGTTCGGTCCGTTAGGCTCACTGTTATTTGCATTTGAGGAAAACGTGATTTTTTTTTGCTAACCCTTTGTATCCTCGTAACACCGACCAAATTACGGTTCAGGGGTTATCTGCACTACTGATCTGCGCTCATGCGCGATCGTTCAGGTGATTTATCTACAAAGTTCCGGTCATTGGGTCACTTTTTAGGACTATTGTTTCGTACCATATAGTAAGAAAGAGAGTGAAGAATATCGATATTAATTGGTCGGACTTGTTTTCTTATCCATTCCCATTCGCAGTGGAGTGGTATACCAGTTTTAGACCCGTATAGATAGTAAAGTAGTATAACAGTGGTCACATCAGAGTTCAGGCTGCAAACCGAACATCTCAACAAAAACAGAGTGGAGTTAGAAATTATGCACATTTCTTTTAATGGAACTCTATTTGGAAAAACGTTTTAGTGGAACATACCTCAAATCATCTGTGTTTGCATAGATTTTCTTCAATGTTTTACGTTTTAAGGTTGTTCAAAAAGTTTTGCGTCACTACTGAGATCATGCGGTATCCATGTACCATATCTCCATGTCCTCCCAAGGCCGCGCAGGTGGCCAGCTATGGTGGTGTGATGACAGTCGAGCTCCTCTGCCAACTCACGGGTGCCGCCGGGGATCCTCGTGAACCAGTTCCTCATCCACTGCAACTGACCCTTCCAGATGCCGTTGGTCCTCCAAGTCAAAGTTCCCGTTTTTGAACTTTCGGAACCGAACTTTTTGTGTCGGGAGGCAGTGGAAGGACCCACCGCATCACGTATGTTATTTACTGCAATTCTTGCATTACCTTGCTTTCTGAACTCGTAAAGCAGAAGCTGTCGAACTTGCTTACAGTCAAGAACGATTTTCTCTGCCATAGTCGTAACGCAATATCACGACAGTAGTGGTGTATGTAGGCCATAGGTCAGTCTAGATAGAGGGGAACACTTCAAAAATACGGCGAAGTAGCAAACTGAGTGGCGGAAAACTTTTCGAACAACCTAGTACTATCGTAAGGCCTTGATAAAATGTCTGGCGATCACGAATATCCTCAGTTCCTCTGATACCTACAACAGCAGGAGAAGCTCACGTTCTTGCTTGTACAAGAAATAATAAACAAAAGAATTTTCGTTGTGATCTATGGGATTTCTTATGGCATTAAAGGCAGCACCCATGCAAAAATAGAGTTTTGAGGTTTTTGCATTTTCGGAACACCTTCCACAAGATTTGTCCAAAACCAGAATAAGGGAGTAAAAATCCCCAATTCACCGAGGAAATGCTGAAAACATTTATATCCAAGTTAGGAAGATGGACGAGCTGTCCAGTCAGCAGGAAGAGCATCACAGTGGGGATATGACAGAAAACTAACTTCCAGAAGAAGACAGTCGTAAAAACAACCACCACCGGTTATCCGAAGGACCGCGAAAATGTCTAGTGGAATTTTGATACCAGAGATCTTAACGACTGTAAACGTCCTGAGGCAAATCTATACAAAAAACAGAAGCACAGAATTTCTACAGTGAGCCTACGCACAGTTTTGAAGATCTTTCCCGCGTAGGATCCGCGGTACTTCCGGGGTGGATAGTCGGTTTGCCACCTCGGAAATGTGCGGATCCACCTCGGGCAACTGCGGATCCACCTGGGGCATGTGCCGATCCTCCGCGGATTTCCTGCGGACTCTCACTAGATTACTAGCTTCTTTAGCACTGCCTACAACCATTGACCCATTGCTTACCGTAATTTCAAAGTCCAAAATTGAACGAGGAAAATCATTTAAAACGAAACAAAAATTATTATACTCATTTATTAGCAAGTTTTTATACACCACATACACTACATATTATTGAAACATTATTGAAATTGAATTATTGAAACAAAAGCTCACCTCATTTCTTCGGATACGTAGACGTTACCGTATCAATGATGAAGATGAATAAGTATTGAAACCAAGAAAAGCACCACATTTAAGCACTACCCGGACGTGGACTGATGAAAACGACCTACAAAGGTATGCCAATTGAGGGAACCCATGCAATGACTTGTGACATCCATGAAAGCCTAATCCAAACCGCCTAATACGCTCTAAAACCCTTTCAGAGTGTAGCAGCGGCAATGGTTAGCGGCAGGGCGGCAAATGAGGGTTGGAGTCAGAAATTGGCACTCCGAGGACAATCCCACTTGAGCATCTGCGGTGCAACCGTCGCGCCAACATTCGCTTGCGGCCGCGAAAAAAGCACAAAAGTGTGGCGTACTGCGGCGCGACGCCATCTTAGCAGCGCTGCGCCGTATACTTAACCTTGCGATTTTCATATCCGCGATACTCTGAAAGCCCCTTTAATAGAAGGAATATGCATACCTGGCATGCATACCGCAGACATATAAGCCGTCGATAAAATGAAACTAACCTCCGTATTGTAGTGATTACGTGTTTTGATCCGTTTTTTGTGGATCCTCCGTGACCATGTGCGGATCCTCCACGGGTGAATTGCGGATCCTCCGTGGGCAGCCAAAACACTGCGGATCCTCCACGGGCATGTGCGGATCACAGAAAGTCCGCATGTTTCCACCTCGGGCATGTGCGGATCCACCTCGGGCATGTACGGATCCTCCGTGGACTAATGTCATACCGCGGATCCTCCGCGGGAAAAATCTTCAGAGAGGGAACAACTGATATGAGCTGCATTGGTCCCTCTCTATGCAGCAGTCTAGGAAGCGTTGTGAAGTGAAAACGAACAACTTTAACAAGTACCTCTGCTTTCTGGAAATCTAACATTATTTCTTCGCATTTTAACGCTCAATTTCATAAAAGTTTCAAATCTTCTAAATCTTATTAGATATTAGCAGCACAGAAGTTGGATCATGCTACCATGCATTCCTTCGTTTTTTTTCTATGTTTTATTAAGAGAAACGGTCAGTTTAAAAGTCTAGGTCAGAAAAGTAAGCAAAACGTTGAATATTTAGGAAAGTTTCGAGATCCTAAACCTGATTTTCACACAGAAATCAAACACGGCCTCCTGCAACTTTGCTTTAAAAAAGGAAGGGAACTGCCACTAACACTAAAGATTGTGTATATGAGCGACCTAGTACCCGTCGTTTTTTATTTGTCAGATCGCATTTGTACTCCATTCATCTAGTACAGCGTTTAATGCACTTGTGTATAAATTAGGAAGTCTTCAGGGATGTTTTGCTATGGATATTATTAACAGCACTCCAGGTTTTGGTCCGCGAATTATTAAGATATCCAAGTTACCGAAATCCTGCTCCTGCGGTTGATAGCATATGAAGCGTTTTCAAAGAAGCAAGCATTAGATGTTAAAATTCACGCTGTAAGTCCAAATGTAGAAGTTGGATTTACTGCATTTGGACCACGAGACTGACTCAAAGTGATTAAATGTTAAAGAAATTTCCAACTTTTTCGTTTTCTTGTCTTAAAACGTTGGTTCTATTCCTGTTCGAGTCGCTTTTGATATCTACGGCAAATCATCTTTTTTTCGAAAAGGCGGAACCACATCAAAGCAAGTATGGTTATGAGGGATTATGTACCAACTTATCGAAGTAGCTTCAGAACAAGGTTTTAATTTGCTCGGCATTATTACAAGTTTTAAGTCTGGTCACAGTCCTGCTCAAAAGTTGATCACAGTCCCACTCAAGTTACATATTTTTTAGTCTGTGGAGGAATAGAGGAGGTGCGGTCCGATCCTTAACTAAAACTCAACAACAATTGTAAAATAGAACGCTACCCTGAAAGTAAACCTAGGGATCCTTATCTACAGTTCTATCAACAGCAAGTGCGTGCTCTTTAAAAACTGTCGAGGATGAGTTTCTACTAGTTTTTTTTTGCTATCTCACGCCAGCGGAAAAGTCAAAGCACGTCCGGATTCTATTCATATGGATCTGGTTCAGCGGGTCCTCACGTAAATGGCTGAGCTGTAGTAAACAATTCCTGTACGAATCTCTTGCGATGTCATCTTCAGACGTATCACAGCAATGTTAGCAAAATCATGTTCTATGTGAATTTTTTCATCCAAGACAAATACCGTGTCCACTTGTCTCTTTGTACTATTATATGGTATCATTTGCTGAAACTTCTCCCGTGAAAACTCAGCAGCAATAGGACCGAAGGCATAGGGTATTCTTCAAACTTTTTTTTTTCTTTTGAGCGGCGTATGACTGCTAGGGTCAGAAATTGGCATAACTGCATCATTTTAAGTTGTTGTTTACAAGAAATGAGCAGGTTGTGCTGAATGTTGCGTTGATAGTACAGTGATGCTGAGAAGAAATACATCAATCTTCGCAAAGAATTCCCGTGTCGCTTCAACCGGCCTGAGTGCGCAAGAAGTTCCCTGTTTGGGAGTGTTCGGTTTTTTTACTCGAGAAGACCGTATTGCATGGTTTTTGACGCCGCGAGAGTGAATCACAAGGTAACCTTGCTAACGTGTAGTGAATGAGCGGAATTTATGCGTAACCGCTTGGTCTCTGATTCGCGCAGATGCTGCGTTGCGCGGCGAATTCGCGCCGAACATCTCCCCACTTGATGGAGTCAGCCCCGTCGGTCTATTTTTGATGGAATGTGCTGACGTAACGGCCGCAAACGATTCCGAACTAGCTCAGCGCGCATCGATTTTGTCCCCTTTCGTCTTCCACAAAAACACCTCCTTGACGACTTGTCTTGCTGAGGAAAGGGCTTGCCCAAGATTCTTCTTGAGAAAATTGAAGCAGCAAAAATCGGCTTTTTACGCACAACACATAGCTTTTTTCAGAAAAGCGCCAAGGTGAAGCGCTTCGATGACGAAAGCGTTGACGATATCGCTGAAATGCAGAAGGAGAAACGAAGCCGAAAGGAGAAAGATGAACGTCTGAGTATGAACCGCAAGAGACGAGGTACGCACCTGTTGTTCTATGGCAACCTAAGCGACATCGATCGGTGCAGTTTTTATCAGTGGGAAGTTGTCGGGAATTCGCATTCTGTCGTCACAGAGCTCTCTCGGCAGATCAATGTTGGCATCGCTGATGAGACGCGCAAGCGGGACCTTTGTCCTTGATCGGAGCTGAGTGGCTGAACGAGCGTCGAGCTTCTTGCCGTTTGCTACATAGTATAACTTGTATAACCGTTACACTGCTCTAAACGAGAGAAAGAACAGTTCCTTGATGATGCCACGAGACACGGCGCGGTAATGTCATTAGCGGCGGATTATTGTTAACTCTCTTCTTTGGCCTACACTACGGTTCCTGTATTTTTAGAGGCATTTTCCGTAACCGTGTGCTTAGCAGGACAAGACGTCACCAAGAAAATCAGCGCTGCTTCCCGATCGGAAAAGTTGTTCTAGTCCGAAGCGAAGTGGAATTTGGCACGAGCCCGCTTATCAATCCGTTGACTGTGGTTTTAGTTTTCTGGTAGCCTTATTAGATTCCCCTTCATTTATGCTGTGCGACGCATCACTGATGCAGCAGTAATTCGGGTGGTTTAGACAACCAAGTGCCGTATTTTCTTATTGAGCCGATTCACTCTACCGGTGGAAAGCATTCGCGGCTGCTTGCCGCACCAGCCCTGCAGTTTCTTGCTTATTCGCTGGCCTTGCTTTTTCTAATTGCATCATCTAGTTTCCATAGCTGTCTACGCCATGTCGCCTTCCGCGACTTACAAGTATAACCCATAAGCAAGTAGCTAGGTTGCGCGCTACCGTCGACCATTATTGTTGTAACACTGTGAAACTGAGTGGCCACAAGAAAAGAGAAGAGATTTGTACATTTATTCCGCGAGCGATAAGGTTAGAGAGACATGTACATGCATTGATAAGGTAACGCTCACGAAAAAACTGTTCCGGACGATGGCGGTCATTCGCATAGGATGGCGCACACGTCAGGGGCACCCGCGGCTACATACGCTGAGATCAGTAAAGACATGTAGGAGGAAATTACGCATGAAAATCGCTGGAGAAGTGAACTTCAACGGGCGGCCCGGAAACCCGAGTTAAATTCATTGACCTTCGTGCTGAGCTTCTTCATCAGGCTGTTCATCTCTAGTTTCTTCTCGTGGACTGGAGCTGGTTCTGAAAGTGTAGCTGTTTGAAAGTGAAGCCAACTTGTGTATGTGCTTATGCATGACTGCTTCTCCAGAGGAAGCATGGTCTAATACGTTTACTGCAGCTCTTCAGCGATAGTGGAACTGGACTTCTTGCAGGACTTTATACCTCAGAGATTTAAAGGTAGCTTGCGTGAAAAAAAGACCAGACTGGTAATTGTGCAAGAAAACGGGGAATTTCACAGTAGACAGAGAACTTCAGCTGGACAAGAATCTTAGGTGGGATCAATGGCACCTATCTATCTCGGCAAAACACTAATTCTTTAAACGGCGCAGGTTCCTCCAACGAACGATTCAGACTACATGTTCAGTATTCTCACTGTAATTGGGGAATTTCCGATCATCAGTGTTTTTGTCAGCAAATAAAGCACACGGAGCTGTACTCCATTTTCGTTAGGCTTTGCAACTGTTTCTGCGTAATTTGACGTACTGTAGGTGAGTCGATAGCCGCCATTGCGAAATTTCTCATTGTTGTTTCTCGAGACAGAATAAGCGCAAAAGGTTCCAACTTTCAAATCATTGTTCAACAGGAGGTCCTCTACTAATGTACCAAAGTTCTACAGTTTTACTTTGCATATTCTGCCTTTGAAGCTCTAAAGCAAATTACGGGTGCAAGTTACGAAAACTACCGATTATAAAATAAAGGTGAAAAGGAGTATTTAAGAGTTTTCATCTTCAAAAGAACACACTCGCGACTTTCCCAAGGCTCAAACATTTTTTGCTTCCCCAACTTGAATCTGATGTATGGTAGCCGAAAGGTGAACCACTTCTCCTCAACTTCGAGTGCTCAAGTACAGGTTTTGTACTAAACTAGCGCTGGCTGTGTAGAAAAGAGAACAAGAAAACACTCACTCTGAATTATGTCAACGACATCGTCGGTCTCTTCAGATTCCCGACAGCGGATATGCTCGAAATAGGTAGCCAGACGGAACGGGCGCATTAGGCGCGGATTGTCGCGTTGGGTTTCGGAGAGCAGCTCACAGAAACCCTTCTTCTGATAGGCGAAAGGATGGAAATAATTGACAGCTTTGCATCTCGGTTTCTCGGCGCACTTCTGTAGGCATTCGTCGTGCTCGTTCACACTCATTGTAGCCATCATCGTGCCGAAGTACACGTATTCGGGAATTGCATCTGAGCGCAGTCCCAACGGACATTCTGAATTGGAGCCATTACAACTTGCAACGGAAAAAAAGAAATTGTGTTGATTCTGCATTCCGCTGTACTGCGGATGCATTAAATGCTAGATGGACCAAAAAAACGCACGTTAACGATGCTTTCTTTGCTTTCTCATTTCTTTTTCCGTTTGCTAATCAATTTCGGAAGTTGTGATACCAAAACTGGATGCTACAGTTGGATGCGACACTGGCACTGGTGCGCGTTTATCGGCATAGAAAATTACTTTAACGGTGGATCGAAATCGCGAATCGATTGCATGATTTAGAGGAACAGAGATTCTTCCCATAAATGGGTTTGAGATTGAAAAACAACGATAAGAGCGAAAACAAAAGCACTGAAATGTGTATACCTGCTTCGTCATAGGTAACATCGTAGAATGCTGGCGTTCTGCTAGGATTAAGGTGAGCTCTCAGATCACCCCACCATTCAGTAGTGGTAGAGACTAGCGGTATCAGAAGCAGAGCGTAACTGAAGGTAACTTGCCACATTCGGACAACGCGTTCACTGGGACTGCTGCGACAGATTCATCCAGCTCCGCCCCGCGTGCCGCATTTCCCGCCCATTCGCGTCTTACGAAAACAATCACTTCTCAGCGAATTATTGGAAAGTTTTTCAATAGTTTTTACTAAAGATTTTGGCAGAAGTCGCACTTACATTTTCAAGGGTGAACGAATCTCTGTAAAAGTTAACTGCTAATTCGTGCAACTAATTCGGCAAAAGTGCGACTTGATGAATCGTTTCCGATGTGTAAAGCAAGTGCACCTCGAGGAGATTTTCTAGGCTGCTAGAGCATATCAGGCATGAACATGGTAAATGTTAAGGCTATCTATGCCTTGTCTGAAGATTTCTAAAATGCCACATCGAACTAAAGAAGTAAGGATTTGGACCTTAGTCCGTTTGGGACAAAGATGCTGTGTAAAAGGAGGGAGAGGGGGAGGGATTCTTGAAGGAAATTTGTTTTTCCAAAGGCCGAGGATGACCGTTGTCCTGTAGAATGTCTCTGATAAAACTATCAAGCATCTATTTTGCCATTACACTATAGCGTATCGTAAGAATTGAAAACGAAAGAATTTGTTTAAAATAATAAACTGTTCACGGATATCCAGTTCCATTGTTTATAATTATCTTACGCAAAAAAAACGTATTCAGCTAAAAGAACTGGCAGCCTGATGCCGAGTAGTACAGCGTTTCTTGAGAGTTCGAATGATCTGTTCCATCGAAAATTCCAATTTGTGTCTACTTCGCTCAGTTTGTTGTCTTACTCCAAAAAAATGTGGTCTTTTTCATCTGTTGCATCAGGCAGGTAATACAAATAATAATTTAACGAGACACTTGTCTAGTAGATATGTTAACCTCACGATACATCAGATTTATTATGAAGCTTGATCCTAGGCCTGTCTATTTCAATGAGATATCTCAACCACATTCTGGCTGTAGGTGATGTCGTGTAGGCGCTTCGCTAAACGCTAACCTGTGATCTGCGCTTTACTTCTACCTCTGCCACTTAAACCTTAGATGTGCTTAGCATCTTCGCTAGTCATCTTAAAACCTACGCTTTCTTACTTATTCGGCAGACAGTGTTTTCCAACAGAACAATTTCATATTCCATGTCGCTCATTGAGGTTCAGCTTGTTTCTCTGAGTTTGGCCAGAATGAGTACGACTCTTTGTTGTCCAGATTAAAACCAGTCTTGGCATAAGTTAAGTGGAAGGCTGTCAATACAAATAAAGTAAGTTGGGAGTGAACGCACAAGTTTAATGTGACTTTTCCTTTTGAGTTACCTTTCTGCCAAAATCATGCCCATTATGTTGGAAAATAAATTTGCAAAGTCATGCACCATACACCACAGCACGACGTTAATGACGCATACTAGAATTCTTATATCTGGATGGTTTCCTAGTTTGTAATGCCTAAAATAACTTTTGGATAGAAAAACCAGTCTCGTCGCTGACCACTAATCCATTTTCCGTCGCTGTTTTCTCGATGATTTCATCGGCAGTGCCCGAATTTAAGAAGAGGAACCACTAGCATTTGCCAAAGAAATATATCATTTCAGAGCATGAACGTCTGGAACGCTCCCTGAACGACTGTGTAAGATGCTTGGAAAGCAGAAAACTGGCGAAACACGCCGTCGTTGCCGTTGGAATTCACGTAAGCATAGGGAACTCACTCTGTTTTCCATTTATCATTCCTTTCTGGCTTATCGTTTACTGATTCTCCGATTTTAGTCTACGGCTAAAAGCGGTAGTTTTTTGCGTCGACTCCTAATGGACCCGCGCACCTGCGCTGGTTTTTGAGCGTGAGAATCCTGTTCACTTTGAAATAGTTGGAATCCTTCGGCTCGTATTTTAACTACTTCAAGAGCACCTTCGTCTGCGTTCGGCTATTAAAGGAAAAAATTGTTATAGGTCCAAGTATGAAGGCGCTTTGCAAATTTTAATACTGCTGTGGGGGCGGGGGAGGGGATCCGCATTCTCACAATGCCGACCCATGTTCACGTGTAGCTAAGTGCTAGCAGTTTTCATCTATTTATAAGACTTTTTTGATAAACAGGAAAATAGGCAAATATAGCTGTTCGTATATCTGTGCAAGGAGATTCGTTTGAGCGTTCTGTCAACCAAATTACCCTGGTTCCTGTTTTCTGCAGTCGAAGGCGGTCTCCGACTGTGACAAAACAAACGCCGTCTGAAGGACTTATAACTGTGCAGATCTGTACTCTGTTTTTTTTTCGATAGAGACTTGCGTTTACTCAAAAGAAAAAATCATCTAATTGGCTATCAGTGATGTGACAAGTTAGATCCGCCGACCTTTTTGGTGCTCACCTTCGACGCAGTCCGGTTTTTTGTTTGTTTTGGAAAAAGTCGCTCTTCTTGAAACAGTATCAATTTCTTCCTTCAACTGACATGTATCACTATGAAGAATGTCGTAAGTACCGGGGTTGGTCTAACAAGTGCTAGGCCAACTTCGTTGTTTTCCAGTTTCTAGTTCATTTGAGATTTTATTCTTACGATTAGAGTGAACGTTGCTCTAAAATGTTCTAGCATGACAGAACACCAAACTTCTTTCCTACATTGAAGTCTATTCGGTTTCTCTCCCAAATTCCAAGAGCAGAAAAAATCCTATGACCCATCGAAGCACTTTTTAAATGAACCTATTCTTGATACTCTTAAGCCTGTAGCTATTCGCATAGCTAAGACTGTACCGTGCTGTTTTAAATTGCTGATAGAGTTTTAGGTCTGCTGAAGTGGGCAGTTCGCTTTTTTCGTCTTACTATATGCGGTGATAGTTAGTTACTCATGGCATAGTTATGGCACCACCGGGGTAAATTTCGATTGATATTAGATCAATTAAATTTCGACTCACATAAGCTGAAAAAAGTGTAATCTTCGAGCAGAGTTTCATCAAATGGCTCAAGCTTAATTTTGTAGATTAACACCTAGAAGCCAACAGTAAGACTCAATTGGCTCTTACTGTTGGCTATATTAAATATATATAATATGTACAACTGCCGTATGCAGTATGTTTTAAAATGATAGAACTCCCCCCTCCTCCCCTCCCCCCCCCCTAGAATTTCAACTTAACTGACGTTCTAGCGGGTTCTATCTTTTTGAAACGCACTGAACTAATTGGGCTTTAAATAATCTTTTGACAGCTCTGTTTGGACTTGTTCCTGTTTTCGATCAATATTATTCCACGATAATCTTAAAATCGGGGTTTTTGTTTCGAACGCAGGTTTCAGCAGTATAGTGAAGAAGCTCGGAAGTTTATTTATAGCCATCATACGCTGTTACGCTTAGAAGTATTTGTGTTGACTTGCTGCCTTTCTGAATTCCTGTGCTCTTTAGTAATCTAAGCATGAACTAACAGTAAGGTGTAGAAATCGTATTAGAACGGAGCTTCAATTTAGCTACGCAACTATGCCATATTTGCAGTTTTAGTGCAAAACAGTTTAACTGTTTTTTTTTTTACTTTGCTTTTAGTGGTATTACGCTATGATCGCTGCACTAAATTGGACGTTCTTTTCCAGTCTGCGTCCATTTGCGCTAACTGAAAACGTGAAGCGAAAGCCTTATGCTGTGCAAATATCTTTAAGAGACAGAAATGTGTCTGAAATAGTTTTCCATTCCTCTGTTAAATTCAGAGGAGCCTATTATTTCTGTGTAGCGATGAATATTTACAGAGAGTGGCAGACCACAGAGCACGCACTATGGGTGTTTTCTTCCTTTTTGAAGTATTTCCAAGTCCTTGAAACTGTTTTGAACAAGTGGCTGGAATGTGTTCAAGGACTGTCATCTGAACATCACAAAATTATCTTTGGTGGATCTCTCTGTCCTCATCAGAATCAGATAGCATCTCCATTCAGCATTCAACTTCTCTCGTGTAAAGCTCTACGCTAATGCGGTCTTCACACCAATTTCCAGTCTGTGCGTTCCACTGTAAAGGGAGAGTAAAACTTGCGCGCTCGCAGGAGTGGTCAAAGGCTGAGTCCATCAGTTTCTTTGCAGTTCACTCCTGCTGAACTCTCTGCAGACCCGTCAACAAAAAAACAGGAATGTCAGGGAAGAACAAAAGAATTGCATTAAATGCGTTGTTTTTCCAAGAGACGATGCTGTTATGAGTGTGTGGTCGTTTTATGGTGATTGATGAGAATTCGGTTGGACTGTGATGGCTGCGCCTAATTTTGGTGAGCGATCCTGTTCGACCACGGAATCTCCGCAGCCGAACGCTGTGTACGAAATGCTGCTTGCTTAACACGCACTTTGACATGGGCGCGGTCTTTGCACTATTTTCGTTCTTTCTATCTACATATCCGCAATTTGTCCCATTAGCACATGCATGCGCTCAGGCATCCACATTCCGTTCACATTTTGTTCCCATTAACGGTATTCCCAGCGTCATGACCGCCATTTTTACACCTTCTTTCAAATTACGTTTACGGGAAAAATGTCGACCCTAAGCTTCTAAGGGAGCTGCATGTCCACCATTCTACCGCAAAGAAAAACTCAACAGTGGTGTCGCTGTCCCTAAGGTGAAAGTCAAACCTCCTTCTTGCCAAGTTTTTTCTTTCCTATCAAGTTGTAGCATAAATTTGTACAAGTTTTTATCACAATTTTTAGTAAGCGTTATATCCAGAAATGCTCCTTATTTAAAAAAATTTCAGTAATAGCGAAATCGATCGGTACTGATTGATATTGACTGGCATTAATCGATTTCCGAGAGCGCGCAGAATTTGCAAAAAAACATTTCTAAGCACTTGATTCGCCTTATGATGGCTTCTTCGCACACTGCGCAGGTGTTCTGGGCTGCTTTGATGACCTTCTGCCCTTCACAAAAAGCATGTGTAGAAAACGATGATTTTATCGCTGTGAATTGGGGGAGGAATCGGCTTTTGAAATGGTACGGTTGCAACGCGCTTGTCAGGCAAAAAAGACATTTTAAATGTCCTGCACATTTTCTCAAACAGTTGGCAAATAGTTCTACTACGAAATACGAAGTTAGAAAGTGCGAGTTTTTGTTACAGCTTTTAATTAGGGATAATGCTGACGTCTTAATTTTCTGCTAAAACTGAACTGTTTCAGACTTATCTTGCTGTGGTTGAATGGGACGGTTTGGATGAACAGCACTGCCTCATTGCCCCAACCGAACACGCCTCTTCGAGCATTCAGCTAGATGAGAATGTGTGGGACGAGATGCGCATATGGAGAAAAGGTAAGGCATGGTTCAGCCATGCACTCAGTTGTGTTTCTCTTATTACAAAGCAGAAAGAATATGGCACAACTTCTGATAAAATGCTCAAGACCTGTGCATTTTTAGGCAACAGCTACAGTTTTTTGCGAGATTCTGCCCAAAAATTTTGCGAGATATCGGTCCAATGCAACCATTCACACTTTTGGCATAAGGAAAAATATTACGTCCAGCAGCAAGCTGATAAGCATTGCTCCTAATGCGATGCAACTGTGTTTGTGTTGTTTCGTCACTGGATTAAAGAAATTAATTAAGCAATCTCTGCACTCGGTAACGGCAATAAATACGACGTGTTTGGATTACTGCGAAGTTTCTTCATGCAGAACTGCATGATTTTCGCTAGAGAAGTTGTTTCTGTTAATTTCAACGCGTTTTAAACTGACATGACGACAGAACTGCACGAATATTGCCCAATTACTCATTTTGTTTTCTCTACCACAGATGCGCGTATTATTTGTGACTTGTCGTTAAAGAAAAACTCTTGATGAAGTGAAAACTGCTGAAATTGTTGCTTGCTTAGAACACTGCATCATCACAGCGAACTTGCACTCTGCGCCACTTTACTTTTCTTGCGATAAGTGTTTCTGCTGGTGATTTCCGCTGCATCGGAAACTTGAGCCGCTGTATGCTTGAAACGCTCTTGCTTTGGCAAAAGTTTTTT
>KN549583.1:29560-43951 GCA_000797555.1 Oesophagostomum dentatum | reverse complement strand
TAAGTTCCGTGTATTTGCCACAGCAGTTTTCCAAACTCTTTCCCGTTTCTCCAAAAAACGCGCAAATCTTATTTTAGCTGCTGCGCAGCGCCGCGGCCTACGCGAAATCCGTGATCGATGCGCAGCTGGGGAGATAAAGGTGTCCGTCAGCGACAATGGAGGCGAGTTTGTTGTGATTTCATGTGAACTTGACAGGGCTATAACAATGCGTCATCTGGAGGACATGACCGTTTACCAGCCATCATCCGCCAATGAATTTAGAAAGGAGTACCGGCGCCTAAACAAAGTGTGGATAGAGACCGCAAATTCTGCTGGCCTATTCAGGCATTTAGTAACACGCCTAAAATATGAATTACCCGTCTGTCCGGTTCTTTATACCTTGATTGGGACCCACAAAGCTCCTGCTTCTGGTCTTATCTCCACAAACGCTTCCGACTTCAAAGTAATACCTATAATTAGTGGTATAGGGGGCCCTACGGACAGAATATCCTGCTTTTTGAACGTAATTCTGGTGCAGTTGCTTCAATACGTACCTGTGCATCTCTGCAGGACTTACGCACTAATCGAGCGCCTTCGTACCGCGCGTTTTTGTGCGTGACTGTGCAATGGAACCTTTTGATGTGACCTCTCTTTATACGAACCAGCGGATCCGGACCGCTCCGCGGTCCTGCTCCGCTGCTTTGAATGGCTTCGCCGTTCTGTTTGCATTACCTGTTTCTGCCGTTTCTCTTCTCAGAGTATTGTAGGCGCGCTGCGCGCGCTTGGCAGCGCACGGTCCAGGCGGCGCCGCACCGTCGTGCGCACGCCTGGCGGCGCACGGCCCAGGCGGGCCGCGCCGGACGGACCGTGCGCCCGCCGAACGGCGAACGCTCCGGTGGGTGTGGCGTGCGAACGCTTGATGGCGTGCGAACGCTCCGGTGGGTGTGGTCCCATTAAAATGAACTCTACTGATGCTCGACAACCTTTATATATACGATGGTGATACAATTTCATTCCTGTTTCACTTGTATAGCTCTTCACGTTCGACGCGTAAGGAAACGCAGAAGTGGCCCGGAATAAGCCCCAGTGACGGAAAAGTTAAAATTTTACACACGTTTCTGGCATAACTCCACGCGCCGAACACGATGGTGACGTCGGTTTCTTTCGTTGGGCCCTGGTTTTGTGTACATACAGTCAGACGAACACACATGCACACATGAAACCTCAATTAATATATTAGAAGATGTTTCAAACGGCGCTGCCACGCAGGCTATTTTTGAATTGCTGTCAGACCACAAGTCCAGTATTAACTTGCATGGACTTAGTATCAGGAGCATTATGACACTTCTTCATGAATGTCTGAAATGCTCCATATTTTGGTGGTCCGGTCAGTATTTCAAACAAATTAGAGGCTTGGCCATGGGACATCGGTTAGCACCTACATTGGTAATCATTTTCATGTCTAATATTGAAGCTTCCGTGCTCGAGCGGAGGCCATTACTGTACTGCCGCTACATAGATGATTGTTGCATTATCTGTCCTACGCAAGCCGAGGTTGACACTTGCTTCAATCTTCTAAATCAGCTGCTTCTACATATTAGCTTCACCCGGGGAAAGCCCAAGGAAAACTGGCTGCCATTCCTTAACGTACTACAAATCCAGTTGTCTGGGGGATACTTTAAAACTAACCGGTATAGAAAGCCTGCCAGCAAAAATATATTAGTATACCACCTTTCAGTGCACTCCGCCCAATTAAGCAGTCGGTGGTATGTAACATGTACAGGACCGCGGCTAAAGTTACATCGCATCTCGAGGAATGGCACAGTTCAATAAACTTAGCGCGCGAGATTGCAATGCCTAATGGGTATATTCCAGTAAAATGCAGTTTCGTAGGCATCGCGCAGAGTGCTGTACAACCCTTTCTACAGACGGCCCAGAAAAGATCCTCTTCTGTCTGCCATTCATCTCAGATGAAATGAGAAAAGCCATCAGAAGGTGCCTGCGCCAGGCGGACCTGCAAGATATGGTCCGCGTTGATGACGTACCGCCCAGGACCCTAGAACAACGCCTGGTCCGGAATCGCGCGATCGCCTTTGTGAGAACCCAGGCTGCGTGATCTGCCTTTTTGGTAAGGAGCGAGACTGCATGATGTCAGGAGTAGTTTACCTTATCACGTGCCAATCATGTGACGAGACTTACATAGGGGAAACTGGCCGCCCGCTTTGCATCCGCGTGAAGGAACACATGGACGGCCTCGATAAGTTAAAATTTTCGACCCCACTAGGTATGCATCGCAGGCTCAGGCACAACTATACCGAAATACAGACTGGAGTCACGATCTTGACGCATGAGTCCGAAACACTAGCGCGCAAAACACTAGAAGCGTTCTGGATAGCCGCCAGAAATTTAAAAAAATCAGCCGGAAAGATGAGTGCAGCGCTGTAACAAAAGAGCTCGCCCCCTATCAATGCCTATGGGGCAACTGATGTGGGGTCAGATCACTAGGGCACTATAAATATCCTAGGTGCACGGCTTCAGGGTATTAGGTGGTCTGCTGGCTTGCCTACTTCCTGCTTTCCAAGGTGAGTACACTCATCGGCTTGTGATCTGGATATTTCTAGAGTTTAGTGGTTGATTGAAGGGTATTCTGTATCATGACTGGGCGTTTGAGAGGATAAGTCATTGATGTCTTGACCTTCCAGGCTCAGACGAAAGCGAAAACGCCGAAACGTTAGCTGTGAATAAAGCTAAAGATCAATCTTGGACTACGGCTCAGACTAGAATCACCACACTGATAGTCAAACAGCTTCACGCCAAGCTCAAAAGGACTAGAGACCAGAGGAGAAGGCACCTCAACAAAAGCACAAAGAAAACTTCTAGAACAAATATCAACAATAATGGTGCAACTTGCAAACAAAAGGCAGGATATCAACCATCGACACCTACTAAATCAAGTTTTCCGAAATTCGAAGAAGAGGTACAAACCAAGTCTCTCAAAAGGCGGATCAAGCTCCCATCACCGTACATATGGGACATATGGACGCGGGATAAATTCCGGGAAGATTTGGAAGAAATTATTTCAACAAGAAAACTCATAGAGGAGTTACAGGAACTACATGGGCATCTATCAACCTTTAGCAGAAACAGGGGAAGCAATACAAAGACGTTGAACACGTGTTTCTATTGTCAGAGGTGAAATCACAAGGCAATAGAATGTCGCACAGTTCCATCGATCAACGGCTTGCGTTCATCATGAGGAACAACTTGCGTCGAAATTGTGGAGGATCAAACCATAGTCTCAGCGACTGCACAAGCGCAGGTTGCAGGAAATGTGGCCTGAAACATCACACCTCACTTTGTCAGCGAGGCACTCCAACCTTTGAACCGAAAGTGTCAAAGCCAGAACATGCAACACAGACGACTGAAAATCGCTAATGATAAGACAAAGTGGAACAAACAGTCTGCACAAAATAAGCTGGTACGCCAAAAACTAGTCGCACAGACCGATGAGCCAGTCAGTAAGGCAGTTTTCAACGAAGGAACCGATATCTTTCAAGTGAGTCAGGACGTCTCCACAAGAAAGTCAATTCGTCTTCTTACAGGCACAGTCAGAGCGAAAGGACCGGGTGGTACCAGAACAGTCCAGGTACTACTGGACACAGGTTCAGAACTCGCATTCATGGACAAGCGCCTAGCTGCGGATCTCAAACTGTCTGCAATAGGAACAGCAAAAGTACATATCAGCACTTTCGGTTCTAATGAGACAAAGGAGAATGTCTGCGAAAGAGTAAAAGCAGGACTATATGACTCAGAAGGAAACCATCATAAATTCAGGTTCTTTAAAAATCAGATAATCACAAAACCTCAAAAACAAGTACAGTTGCAACAGCAACATAGAAAATTCATATGTGACAACGGATTTGAGTTCAACAGCAGATTAGCGTTCCTGCCAGTCCTCAGGTTCTTCTAGGATGTGACCAACTTTGGGACGTCATGAGTGGCAGCATGATTATAACTTCCATCGCATTTACACCTAATCACTACGAAATTCGGTTATATGTTGTCGGGCAAGCAATCAGATGAGCTTCCAGGGGAAAAGATCTTACTAACGGTAGCGATGGAATACGAAAAAGAACAGTGGGGCAAACATGGACTTTCGATTTATCGGGTATCAGTAGTACTCTGGAACGCTTAAAGAAGAGAAAAAACGGGAAAACGTAGCAGTTCTAAAGAAGTTTAACCAAACAATAACCAGGAGGAAGGACGGTTACTACGTGAGACTTCCGTGGAAGGAAAACCACGAGGGACTGGCGTACAACTGGTCAATAGCATTAAGACGTCTCAAAAGCATATGGCAGATTCACAAAAACAATAAGGCGTTTTTAGAATAACATAATGGAATCTTCCAGGAACAATTGCAAAAGGGAATTTTAGAGGAAGTAATTTACCCTCAGACGGGAAAAGGCCAGATACATTACCTCCCGCACCATGCTATACTAACGCCAAAGAAATCTACAACCAAAATGAGAATAGTCTTTGACACCTCCGCGCATTATAAAGACAGACCGTCTCTAAACGACGTACTGTATCAAGGACCATTGATAGTTCCAAAGATCATGGGCACGATTATGAGATTTCGTACTGGAAAAACAGCCATTACTTCAGATTTGGAGAAGGCATTTCTGCAAGTGAGATTGCACGAGAAGGATGGAGATGCTACAAAATGCCTATGGGTAAAGGATATTGATAAACCACCGGAGAGAGATAACATAGTCGTCTACAGATTTATCAGAGTCACCTTTGGATTAAAATCATCTCCATTCTTACTGCCCGCCACAAGTTCCACGTGGAGCATGAGGAATCAGGACAAGCCCTAACCAACGATATAAACAATAATCTTTACGTCGATAACCTGCTCATGACGACGGACACAATTCAAGAAGCAGTCACTAAACACAAGCAGGCGAAGAAAATTTTCAACAAGCTGAATATGAATCTGCGAGAATTCACTTCAAATAGTGAGGAATTCCAAGAAGCAATTCGAGATGAAGATAAGGCGACCGAATAAAATCTTTCAACGTTGGGGTCAACTTGGAACACCTCGAAGGATGCACTTGTACTGAAACATACTCTTCCACAGGCGGACAAGATAACTAAAAGGAATGTATTCAGCGCCATGGCGTCAGTATATGGTCCGATGGGTTTCTTCTTGGCCAGCAATCAAGCAATATGTGCAGCAGCATATCTCAAGCACAGAGCTAGTCAAAATTTGCTCGTCGCAAAGTCGCGCTTACCATCAATCCAAGCCCAGCAGACCATTCCAAAACTAGAGATAATGGCAATAGCGATGGCAGCAGGACTAGCACTGAGCACGATTGCTGAGCTGAATCGAGAGATCAACATCGGGGAAGTAATCATCCTTTCGGATTCAGAAATCGCACTAACTTGGTTGAGAATAGGAGCAACTACTAAGGTGGCAGGGGTACTAGTAGCCAATAGAGTAAGAGAAATCACCCAGATCGCTCAAAATCTCCAAGAAGACAATATTGCAATGAAGCTTTGCTAAGCAAACACGAAGCTCAATCCAGCAGATATGGGACCAGATGACTTGACAAAACAGAAATGACGAACCTGTAGCGGACGGGACCCTCCTTTATAACACAAGAGTTGGAAAGGTGGCCGGAGCAAACTAGGCTGTTCGAACTAGAAGACAAAAGTCAGGTCGACGTCGTTCTTCAGGTTACAACGGAACAGGAAATAATCGAGCCTGACAGATTCGGATCGTTGCAAAAACTGAAGAGAACAATGGCATACGTACTCCGCTTCGTGAGAAAAGCATCAAGAGGTTTAGAAGAAGGAAAGCAAAAGGAGATGCAAAAATCTATTCCGGAACTACCGAAGGAACATATCAGAGGAGCATTTACGGGAATTGAGATAAGGAATGCAATGAGCACAGTGACTCGACTACATCAAGTCGAGCATAGGCCGACGCTAGAACATCCGCCAAACTGCAAATTAAACCTAATCAACGATTCAAACGGTCTGATACAATGTTACGGTCGACTAAGGAATAGCATCCTAGCTAACGAAACTAAGTACCCAGCTTTTATAGCCCCAAACACTGCACTGGCACGTCTGATTATTGAAGACGAGCATGGAGACATACACTGTGCAAAATCTCACACCAATAGTAATGCTCGACAACGTTATTGGATACCCAGACTTCGCAGACTGATAAAAAAGGTAATAAAGAGATGTGACAGGTGTCAAAGGTTCAATGACCTCCGCTATCGATACTCCAAAACGAAGGATTCACCTGAGATGGGAGTAATGGAAGGAAGACCATTTCTCCGTATAGCCCTTGATTGCTTCAGACCTTTGGCGTTGAAGGAAGAATCGTGAGAAACGGGTAAATATGGTTGTATATTCACATGTATCACCACTAGACTCATCCATCTCGAGTTAGTGCCAAACAACGACACAACCCCTTTTTTGAACGTCGTAAAGGGGCTTTCAGACTGGTGCGAGCGCGGCAGCGAGAAAACGGCGGCAACTAGGGGGCGTGGCCGAAAACTGCCGCTTGTCGCAACGCCGCGCTTTCGCGAGTAGTAGCGAGAGGGGAAACTCCTGCCGCGACAAACTTCATCCGTCTCCGTCCGATTACCTACTTCTAACCTCATCGGCAGTGTTTCCTCATTTGGTTTGTTTCAAATGCAGGAGTGGGTGTACGAAAAATAAGAACCAAATAAAGCCAATACGCAAATAAGAATCATCCAATAGCAACAACAATTCCAATAGGAAAATGTGCACAGCCGAACAAGAAATCAGATAACACTGAAACAGCCAACAATAATGCTAACGACGGCCAGAAATAAACTGTACTAATTATCTGCAAGGAATAGAAATGGGCACGATGAAAGCCCAGCGAACAATTACGACCTGCGCTCCATATTTTGAAAGAAAAAAGTTCTGGAGAGAGAAACCGACATGAATGGTTGAGGACATGAAGCGGATGGAAAAGCGGAGCAGCTAACTCCAAAGCTTAACGAAAATATATCATCCTATCCTAAAAGCTCATTTTGTCGCGCGGCGACAAAATAGTACCCCGACCATTCTTGTCGCAGCTCGCTCTGTGAGCTCGCTGCGCGGCAAAAGGAGCTCGCCGCCGCAAAAAAGTATGAAAGAGCGGCAAAACGAGGCGAGCTCACGGCGGCATCACCGCGACGTCGCGGACTATTCCTAACCATTGCGAAATTCGCTGTCGCACTAGTCTGAAAGCCCCTTAAGGAGATTCATAGCGAGAAGAGAGGTGCCACAGTCAATTATTGCGATAATGCACCTACCTTTCTGCTCGGTGAGGAAATTCTGAATCAAACATTAACCGAGATCGAGCAAAACGAAGAAGTTAGAGGATTCATTAGTAGAAAAGCCAATGAATGAGACACATCACACCATACGCCGTCTGACAGGGCGGTTTCTATGAGCGACTTATATTAAGAGATCAACTCAAAAAGCATCAGGAATACGAAAGTTATAAGCGGATTCGTTGAGGACACTCCTTATAGAAGTGGAAGCCTGTCTCAATAACCGCCCGCTGACCTACCAGGAAGAGGAATACGACGGGATTTCGGGAATAAGGCTCACTGACTTCATTCAAAAGGAAATCCAGCTAACTTATCCACTCGACGTCAGGTCTGACGAAAGAGACGACGAAGACTATCTGCCTCCAGAAGAACTTCTACAACTAAAAACACGAAAACAGACAGAAGAAGCGTTTAGAAAGTCCTGAACTAACTAAGAAGTTTTGGAACATCTGGAATAAGACATACCTGACGGGTTTAAGAAACTACCGCAAGCCCCAGCATAGTCAAAAACGGAACACGCCAGAGGTTCCTCGAATAGGTCAAGTAGTGCTAGTATGCGACCCGAACCAGTCGAGGAATGTGTGGAAAATGGGAAGGATTCGCGAGCTCAAAGGAGACCCGGGACATCCCTTTAGAGAAGCAGAAATAGTCTCTTCAGGAGGAGGGAAACAAGGAAGACCCGTGAACCAGCTTATACCTATGGAAGTAGAGATGAAAATCCCAAACAAGATGGAGAAAAAAACCACACCAGCTGAGAATTCTAACTCCTCCCCGTATAATTTTCGCTCACGTGAGGGTAGACCTACGATGCCCAGTACCCCCATAACAGCGCATTTGGTCATTCTAGCCATACAAGAAGTTGGAAATGAGCATACAACAGTAAATTCAAGTGTACCTAATGTATTAAACTTCAAAGTTTCTTATTTCAGAATGAGCATCGAAGAATCTTCGTCATCAAGCAAGCCTGTTACTAGCAACCCGGCACATGCGAAGGTGCCTGCAGAAGTCAACCAGAAGCCTGAAAAAAGTCCTCAAGGCAGAGGACGTAATCAAGAATCGACTGTCACCTCGAACTAAAAATAGAGGATAGCAAGACTGAGTTTCAGGAGGCAATAGATACTCTCGGGAAAAAGCTTGACGAAGAAATCTAGGCAGCCATCGAGGCGCAAGTCCAGGTGCTCGTACTGGTAAAGAAGCTTAGCGACGCGAAAGTAGCGGAGAAGCACAATGTTCGCCAGGAGGCCTACGGAAGAAGCGACTTCCCATCCGAGCTCCAGATAGTCACAGCACGGAGAAAGAGTTGAGGATAAACCTGAACCGTCTGAAGAAAAGAAGAGACGAACGGATGATAGAAGAGACGAACGGATGATCGTATGGAATTGGAAGCAGCTCAGATGAAGCTGCAGAGCCTTCGAAACTGCCCGGCACGCATCTACAGGGACGAGACGTTCATGGTTAAGGATCGCAACAAAAACACAGTCGTTTGCGCATTCTCTAAGGCTATTGGGAAACATATTGCTGGCAGATGTATAGTCTTCAAGTAGGTAAAGATGCAGCGAGATGTCATCGGAGCAAGATCTGATCTTTGCTGGTTCTGCCTAAAGGAGGCTCATCTTCTATGCCCGGAAAGAGTGCCTTGCTATTACTGTGCGAACACTAATCATGATGCATCGGTGTGTTCGCTTCCGGAGGAACGTCAGAAACGGATGAAGAAACTGGAACAGCTGGAATCGAAGCTTGGCTTACGCGGCGGGAGTGTGCTGGTCAGGCCCAGCAGCAACGCTGATCTACCATCTCAGTTGATGGCATCGATTGTCCGCCTGCTCAAGACGACACCGACCTTCGTCGGCTGAGGCCGCGCTAGACGGCCGAATGTGTTTTTGGTGGTAAATTTTGTTTCGTTATGAGATTTTGTTATTGCGTTAATCCTCGTTTTTTGTGTTGCACATAAATGAAGGTTTAGTTACCCAAGTTTGAGGTGCCATCCCACGGTCGCATCAAGTTCCGTCGCTAATCCGTTTCGTTTGGTTCCGACAGCTTCTCAAAGGTTGGATAACATAACTTCTTCTACATTTTTTCTGTTCTATTTCCAGCAGTGCTTCCACAAGCCGAAACTTTTGAAGTCCTTTCTTTTGGATAATTGGTGGAGGGATAGACCTCCAAGAAAAAAATACACTTCACTGAACCACCACAACATCTAGCTCGAAACCAAAACAGAAACTGTGAGTTTTTTTAGCGTAATTTTTGCCGGTTTTTAAACGAGGCTATATTGCTCACACCGTCTTAAAGGCACAGTCTCACCCCAAAATCGATATTAGGTTTTTTTACATGAACAGAACCAGCAGAGTATGCCAATTACAATGGTGTAGATATTATAACTCAAAATGACCGAAAACCCATTTTTTAGACGACGCTTATTATGGCCTCACTAGCCTTACTAAGGCAAGCTAGGGCGGAGTGACGAGCACGACCAAAGTGGGCGGGGCATAAGATCGACGCGGAACAGATGTCTTCAATAAGCAATGTGGCGCACTTTTTCGACGTTGGATCGACAGAGGGTGGACCGACGGATCTCGTTTATCAGCTTGCGAAAGGTTCTTCATTTTGTTCTCCTTCTTATGATTGGCTTAGGTTTCTACGTTTTTTTTTCTAGGCTTTTGCGTTGCTTTTCGTTTCGTTTATCGTCACTCTCCAAAACATTTTGCACTTTTCCAGATGCATGGTTTTCCGAATAGGATAACAAATTTTTTGAAGTCAGCTCGTTTAAAAATGTGCAGCTAATGCTTTTCAAAATCAAGTAGTATAATGTAAGTTGCTCCTATTACATAGTTTTAAAGCGTTTATTATACTGTTTTGGGATTTTTTCAACCCTGTGGTTGTTACCTTCGGTGTTTGAGGTGGGATTGAGGGGGAGTGGGAAATGCTAGGCTTGGACGTTTTCTTTACTTCCCTATTTTGCAAAGAAGGCTTGCAAAACAGCAGTATTTTTACACAGCTAATGGAACAACTCATGTAGTCGAAGTTTCGGATACTTTATAATCTTTGAATGTGCTCACAGTTAGTAAAAAAACCACAAAAAGTGTCGTCAGATCGTTTTACTAGGATGTATTAGATATTAAAGGCAGCATACGCGTTAAACAAAGACATGTTTTTCGTAAGCATAACGTGAAGTTCGGATGTGGTTGACACCGGTGCGACAAGAAAAACGTAGACAAACCATGCAGTAACCGTGAAATTGCTTCTGCGATAGAATTGTATTCGCTAGGAGTTGGAAGAGTTAGCTCGGTATTGACAAGTAATATCCATCAAACCTAGATTGTTTATCAACCGATAAGCTAACTGCTTCAGTTTCCATCTCCATTTCTTTGCCTTTATCAATGCTATCACCACTAAGGAACGTACGTTTTCATTGTTTCTGGTCAGTTTGTCGTTCCTTATTCTGAATTCAAGCAGGCTTTTCGGCGTCGTTTTTACCTAGAAGGTGTCAACATTTTGAAAATTTTAGCTGAGTTCTATAATGAAGAGGCTCGGTACTCACATTCCAGACCGAAATATTGACACCTCTGTTTTCCGCATACACTGCCTTCAACCCAATTTACGCATGATTAGCCTTGTAAGTTTTTGAAAAAAAATGTCACAGTTAGTTGCGGTAGAGTATTTTTGCTTTCCTTTTCTAGAGTACAGTTTTTATGCCTACCAATGACTAAGTAGAAGTTACCGTCGACCCACCTAGGTAGCACCTCATTCAGCGCGATTCGGTGTAATTGCGCATCAGCCGCGTCACGGTGGGTTATGTCGAAACTCGTTTATGCCCCCTGTCCAAAGGCTAGGCGTGGGCGAATTCTGATCCAGCCCGCCGCGCCGCAGCTGGTACGTGTTTGCACCAAAAAGCCCTGAATGAGGAGCGAAGGGCCATTTTTGTGAATCGGCGGCACCTTCGCCTTGTTTTCGATGCGAAGTGAGAAGAAAAATTGGTGAAATGGTAATCTGCATGTAAGACACAGTTAGCTGGAAAATCAACAAAGCGGACCATGACGTAGGATTTTTACGTGGCTTCTACTAAACTTTGAAATTCTGTCACATGTTAGCTATTTCATACTATAATTGTCACTATCGCCTCTTGCCAAATGGAAATGGACAAAATATGCTTGCGAGACGTAGTGTTGACAGCCTAAATGACTAATTTGATTTGAGCAGGCTGTGGTGACCAGTGATAGTGTAACTCTCTTGTTCGCAGACAAACACATGTGAGGAAGGCTGGGCCGGGACACCATACGTGTCCAAACTGATGAAAATAAGCCAATTCTCGCTTTTAACCAGTTCGGACACCTGTCGATGCCCCCTACCTCCCTGGTCATAGTCCGCGAAAAAGTGTAGAGAAAAGCTAGCACGAGCGATATTATTTGGCAGACTGAGAATTTCTGTTCTTTGACCTCGTAGCTCCCTGGAAAGTAAGAAATTAAAAGGAAAGTACTAAGTCGGCATTAATGGAGCTTCCCTCTTCTCTTTCTCCAGGCCATCGGTGACAACAGTAAACAGCACATTACGGAAACACTGTGAGTTGGAAATGCAACAGTCACTCTAAGAATTCGATAATACTTTTTGCAAGCGATTTTATTTCCTTTCTCATTCAGGGAAATTCAGGCAGCTCTGCGATAATGGTCCATTCTCAGCTGTGAAGCTGGCGGCATTGAGACTATGTGACCAAGGCCGCTCCGATCCCAACTGCTTTTCATTATCTAGTGCTGCTTAGTGGGACATTCAAAATTACTTCTGTGTTGTGAAACCCTTTTCAAAGAAAAGAATATTTCGAATGATGACAGCTTCTGTGCGCAGACTTCTGGTCTTTTACGTTCTAGAAAAAGGAGTTTTATGAGACCCTTCGAATCAGTCAGTTAGGATAGGCGTAGTTTTCCGCAAATGCAGACTAGCAACTTATTAAACGATCTCGTAAGCAAAGCGAAAACGAAGTGGAAATGCAATTTAGAGGAATTCGAATTTTCATCAAGACAGATTTATATCGCAGCGGCGTCGCTCCATCTTAATGCGCGAGAAATAGTCGACTATAAATCGCGTCAGATTTTCTGCTGCACCTCTATTCATTTTGGTCAAATTCGCTGTTCCCTTAGCCAGCTTTCTGTCTAATGTAGATCATGTTTCCGACGATGAGTGTGCCAAACGAAGCTGGTGTCTCCCTTGTTCTTGCGTAAGTGTGCCAATTTTAATTTCTAGTTAGAAAGTTAATAACTTTGTAAGAGGCATGCGGGATAACGCTGTTGTTTCATTACATCTGTTTCTTTGGTTTTTGTGACATATCAAACGTTTGTACGTCATACGTTATCATTGTTGCGCTTACAGTTAGAGCGATGTATAAAAAGTGAACTGACAAATCATTCTAAATACTCCATCACCTGTTGCAATAAACGCTGCTTTCCTTCGTGTATATTCCGTCAGGTCGAAATAGAGCAAAGAAATAACAAGCCTTGCTTTTGTTGAACGGTCGCTTACGTGGACTGTTCTAAAGCACTTACGAGTCATGGCTGGCACGGCTGTCAAAACGTTTTTTAGCGTTTTGAATCTTCTGAATTATGTGAGTTGCAATCTTAATTTCTTCGGCATACATTGGCGGCTTTGATTCTTCAGTTTTTTAAACTGTGGAATATTCAATTTAACCCCTGAAGTGAAAACATGCAAAAACGGCAGCAGCAGCTCCAATGCACTGAGTGCTGAGTATAAGTAAAGGTAATAGGGCATTTACCTGATAAGTGTGTGCATACATGACTTTTGACATAGCAGCACAGTACATACGCGGCACGCAGTTCAGCTGTATCGATCGAGATCACGGTCCATCACAGCCTTTCACGGCGGTCGCACACGCACACTTGTTAGGTAAATGAGCATAGTTACATAGGGTGCCGAGGAAATGCACAGTTAACGTAACTTAAAAAAACGGAGACTATCATATGTTCGAGCCTCAGCTCCCTAAGCCGTTGATTTGGCCGTTAACTCGAGAAATTCTCACAAAATGCTAGCAACGAAAACAGAATAATCCTAAAAATTGAGGACCGCACACGTCACGTATGTCGAGTGTCCAGGTTCCCAGAAATTTTGTTCGACAATGTTGCGTTCTCGTGCTCTTAACATGCATTTTTCGACAATAAATTTTTGGATAACTAAGGATACTGAGCCAACGAAAGTTCACCTCACCATCAGCCACCGTCAGATAGAACTACTTCTGATTTCTTTCCTAGGAATGCTCCTACGCTAGCATTTACTCATCACCGACTTATATTCCAACTACTAGAAGCCCTCACGTTGACTAAAATGCGCTGTGATGTTATAAGATTTACACCAATACATCACTTCATTTCAGTCATAGTAGGCAGCTCAAAGAAAAGGCCGAATCAGTTCACACCGATACATACAGTAGCGACAGGAAGTATTTGAACACCCAATTTTTGGGTTTACGATCAATTTTTTATTTTCCACATCAGAGGCAAGCTAACATGATGAATTTTATGCTTTTCTAGGATGACCAAATGACGTGTTTTATGAGCACCAGAGACTCGCCGAAGAACGTCTGTGAGAAATGAGAAACGTTATGCCCCTCAAGGTCGAATTTGCCCAGTTTTTCAAAAAAATTTCTCATTATTGAACGATGTACCAGGGCTACTTCAAGTCTGATTCACCGTCTCAGCCTCCAAAGAATCTCGCATAAATTTTGCGCTTCGTGGTCGTTCTCTGCAGATGACATCTGCATCAAAATGTGCGGATTCCAAGGTGGCAGAAAATTGATTTTGCGGATATTTTAGAGAATAAGAATCCCTGCCAGTCATTCATATTTTTTCCTTTATGATTGTTGAGACAAGCTTTGTTGGTGGTCTGCAAAACTCCTCTCCTGTTCGAACGGGAAAATGAGAAGATTGTAGAGAAAGTCGATCGAGCCAATTTCTAATTTATTTTCATTTTGGGACAGATTGTTTTGGAGTATGCTGTATGTCATAAGATGCAGAAAAACATTTGGTATATAATGCATATTTTTACTCTT